>JAWQRJ010002060.1:0-14281 GCA_033557515.1 Diorygopyx duplodentatus | reverse complement strand
ATCTACACAAAACAGACTTGTGTTTTGTGTAGATAAGATGCGGACACCTCTGGTATCTCTCCACTTGACCATAACTATTCTCCTTTGCGATCATTTCACCTCTTTTTAATTTCTTATACATTATCTCCTTTCTTCTTTCATGATCTCACAGTTCTAACGACGTGGGTTTTCTTTTTCAGAGAGGATTCTGCGATCTCATACCTAGTGTAAAAGTTCTCGATATACAGGGTTTTCCCTTCATTTAACAATGAACCCATCAAACCCTCACATACCTTTTGCGCTAAACCATCTCGTTCTCTTGTTTCACCCTTTCCGCCATAGACAGACAACTTATATGTAAACCCATTGATTAAGCAAAGTTTAAATAATTTGGTGCCATACTTATGTGCTTTGTTTGGGATATATTGATGAAACCTCAGCTTTCCCCTCCATGGTAAAAGAGTTTCATCAATAACAACGTCTAAACCTGGGATATACACTCGCTGAAAATTGGTTTTCAATGTATCAATAAGAGGTTGAATTTTTGCTAATCGATTGTTTTTCTCTGCAAGTTGATTATTTGAAAAATGAAGGCAGTTGAGCAAAAGCTGGAACCGATTTCTTTGATAAGTTTTCCCTGGTGCAGTAAATGGATTTATGAACAACGGATCATCAGCCCAATATTCCTCTATGGCACCGCATCTGCGTAGTCCCATGCAAAGAAGAAGGCCAAAAAACTAAAATATCAAACCATTTCTTCAATCTTGAATGAGGTTTCAATGAATGTTTTGCATTGGGTATTGATCTTATTATTTTTGACTGCTCCGCATACAAATTTGTCTGCTCAATAATCATTCCCAAAACATAATCATTTACAAAGAGGGAAAAAGATTCACATATCTGGTGATATATTCACTTGAACACTTTTTCTACTGAAAGGAAATGTTTTTGCCTATTATTAAATTCCTCACACAGGATTAGAAGGCAAAACAGTAGCTTCAATATCCAGGAGATCTTCATCCTCATCTTCGCTGAAAGTAAGGCCTGCAATTGCCTCTCCAATTTTGTTCTCTAATTCGTTACCTTTAAGTCTAAAAAAAGACTCTGGAAAATCTGGGAAAAGGGGAATCTGGATCATTTACTGAATAATCATCGCAATTTATATTATTTTTTTGTCTTCTTTTGCTTTTTATAATACAGGGTCCGGCACGATGAGCGTTCATTAAAAAGATATGGAGAAACAGATAAATTAGAACATTGCAAGTTTGGGATTATTGGTTTTTGGATACTTTTGATCACTTCCGGTTATACCGGAAGTGGTACTCAACTTGCTTATTTCTAATGGAACACCCTATATTTTATTGCGTCTTTGAATTCTATGTTAAAATTTAAAGCAACTTTGTGTTACATTCCCTATACTGAATATTAATAGTTCCTGAGATATGTCAGTTTTAACAAAAAAGTGACAGTTACACTCTTTTAAATGACGTGTAAAACAATAAGTGCTGGAAATAAAGGAAATTTTAAGGAATGTAACAGAAAGAACGTGACGTGTATATTCTGAAAGATATCCAGATCGTCAAAATCCAACCAAACGCATATTGCGTAGGCTTCTAAGAAATTGCAAGGAATATGGTCCCTTTTTGCCAAAAGTTTCAAAAAACAAGCCGTTACATGATGAGGATACAGAAATTTTGGTCTTGGCATACTTTACTGTATATCGCAATAATTTTACAATATAATTTTACACAATTTCGGCACTTAAAGATGCCGAAATTGCTCCTAGACTTTCAACCCGAACAATACATAGAATTTTAGTAAAACACAAATGGAAACCATTCAAATATCATTAAGTACAAAATTTGAAGATTTATCTACGCGAGTTGAATTTTTCGCCTGTACACACTTCTTTACCAAATAGATTTGCTAAGTCGAAAGAAGTTTTTGTTTTTAAAAAGTCAACCGCTCTGTGCGACGACCGAACCCAGGTCATCGATTTTCGACATTTTGTGAATTCTGAACACACCAAATTCCGGCTAAATTGAAGTTCCAAGTTTCCGCAAACGCATTTGCTTGTTTTCATGAATATTGCAAGAAAGTTTAGCCGATCCATTTCTGAAGTAAACTATTACAATTCAGAGAACGATTATATAATCAATTTAGGTAGAAAACATATATACTTACGTTTTGTACCATAGAGGAGCTGTTGCGCGTTAAAGATGATGCTCAAGATTAATTTTTAATTATTATCTCAGGAGGTCTTTTGCACATTTATTAACTATTTTAATTTTTTTATCAGATTTCCTCCATAATATGATTAAATTACTAGCCAAAATTACAATAAAAAGATCTCTTATTAAATTTATGCAGAACTCGCGTTTTTCGAAAAGAGCGAATTTAAATGCAATAATACAATTTGGTGCATATGCAGCATGCACTGATTTTGTAATGGATTAGCTGCTTTGCAATTCACTCTAGGAAAAATATGAAACTAAAAACTGCTGTACACCTCCGGCATATCTACTTTTTCATACCCTGATGCTATATTCGTTTTCAGAGTATTTCGTTTATTCTGACACAACACCAGTTTTTTTTTATAGAACGTCTACGTATTATTGCATTTTTGTATTCTCTGTCGAGTTCATCATTATTTTACTAGAGCAGTATATGCCCTGGACGACGGTAGAAAAAGTAGTGTTGTTTAATAGCGCGTGATTTGTAATTTTTACTTTTTGTGGACAACGAATCAAGTAATTTGCTACAGTGCAAATGTAACGATTTTTGTGACGCGTTGGAAAAAAGTACATAATGAATGCTCATTACACCAAGATTACACATCTCATCGATACTTTTCGGAAGATTTTTCTGGAAGATTTGATTATTTTCTTTATTTTAGAATTTTTCATATAAAAAAGCAAATTCAGATTTAGTTTATTGTACTCGAATAAAAAATGTCTGTGTTAATATGGTCTCACTTTACTTCAGAAATATTCTGTATCTGTCATAAATAGTATACGGTTGTTCATAAATCTGTCTACTGATTCAGAATTCGATTCTGAGACAAAGTAGGTATAGTACATATAAATGTTACCAAACATTTCAAAAGTTGTCAATTTTGTAAATCTAAAAATTTTATGTTTTTCCAAGCATTCTTTATCAACCTATTTCGTTTTTTTGCAATAACTTGAATTAAAACATCACATATCAGTATGCGTCCACCCTAAAATTCCACACACAATTTAAAAATAATAATTTTCAAACATTTCGCAAAAAAAGTGAAAGAGGATTATTTTGTGGATCGACAGAAAAAAATCTTTTCGACAGAAAAAGACAGTTAACAAGTAACAAGGAGTTCTATCTCACCCGCTTTAGTCGCTCTTGGTGGACAATTTCCTACTCAAACTCGATGAGCAGATGGTTGGAGCGCAAGCCTACGAATACGACCTTGTTATCATCACACCCCCAAAGAGAAAACTTTGAGGGTGTGATGATAACAAAGATTTATGAAATGTACTGTAAGTATTTTTTGTTTCGATTGGTACACGGAATTAAAGTCGGAAGTGAGTGAAAAACAAAAAAAAGCTGTATTCGAATTTGGTGAGCAAGGCTCATTCGTACCTCTTCATGCAATTAAAGGTGGACCGAGAACTACTAGAACTGTAGAAGTAGAAGAAAGAATTTTGGAAGCTGTAGAGGAAAATTGTGCTACAAGCAGTAGATAAATTGCTGCTACGGGGGGAATTCCGCATTCTACAGTATGTGGAGTACTAAATAAGCAACTTCTACATCCATTTTACGTAAAGCAAGTACAAACTCTGTATCAGGAGGATCGGTGAAGTCGTATAGAAATGTAATCGTTTAATACAAACGTATGAACAAGACAACCACTTTTTTAATATTATACTATTTACCGACGAAGCAGGTTTCGCAAGAGAAGGTACCTCAAATTTGTATAATACATAGAAACAAGACAGCAGCGCAGGTTTGTTTTAAATGTATGGGCAGGAATCATAGGGGATCATCTAGTAGGGCTACACTTTTTTAATGGGGCCTTAAATGGAGAAGCCTATTTGGCATTCCTTCAAAACCATATTCCAGTTTTGCTGGAAGATATGCCTTTAAGAACAAGGACAAAAATGCTGGTTCGATTCTGGTTCGATACATTGGGCACCGCAATCTCCTGACATTAACCTAATGGATTTCTTTTTATGGGGACATTTAAAAACACTTCTTTATGAAATTCCCGTAAATGACACTAACGATCTAAAAGAAAGGATATCAAATGCGTGTGATATTATTAGAAATAATGTCGGTGTTTTCCATACAGTCAGAAGGTCCTTTTTAAAACGTACCAGCAAATGTATTGCAGTGAATTTCGAACATTTATTATAATTTATAATTCGTCTATTTAAATTCTAATCGTTCTAATTTATGAAGTATCTGATTGATAATTCCATTTCTTTATTAAAACTTCGAAGTTTCAGCTAAACGGTTACATTTATCAGTTCGAGTTAGGAGTAGACAATTTTTTATATTTTCGATTCTCTTCAAAATGGCGCCTCAAAATCGATCGAGGCAAAAGAATTATGGGATAAATAAATTTTACGTGGCAACTTATCTCATTAAGATTAGTATGTATGCCGGATATCAACTTGATCGATTATGAATTAAATAACCTATTTTGAAAACAAGAAATAAAAAAAAATTGAGTAGTTGTAACTTTGGTAGTATTAAGATTTAAGGAGCTTCTACCATTATTTTACTGTGTCTAATCACCTCCTGAAGTTTCCTGATGCAATTTCTGAACGCTCTGTACATTTCCCTTGACTTAATCTTCATTATCTTCAAATTTGTTATAAATCACAATTGCGTGCCAGAATTTAAAGCTCTTTGTGGTGCTAAATGAAATATGGGGCAAAACGAGCATCGTATATGCTAATAAAATCCGTATTCACAGTCAATCGTCAGTAACTTAACAAATGAAATGTATCTTGAAAATATCCCCAATTTACTGGGGTTGATTGAAGATGTCATTTGAAAGAGATAGATTATATACTTATATATACTATACTATACTATACTTATATATACTATATACTATATACTTCTTAGTAATACTAAACTCTGAAACATAAGAAAATTTTTGAAAAAGCTAATAAGTGTAAATAATAATTTTTTTATTCCACAATGCCAATCATTGAGGGATACTGTGAGAAGAAAACATCACTTGTAAAATGTTCACTTTTCGTTTATGTATCGATGGTACGTTTTTGTATCTTCGCAAATTTCGAAAGTTTCATCTTCATGTGCTTAATTTTTCTGTTCTTTAATAACGCTGTAAAACCAAATGCAACAATTTGTGTCATCGCCATTATTAATTAACAGCTACAAGGGTACAAGGGTACTTATAACGCTTCAAAAATGAATTCAGAACAGAATTCGGAGAAACAAAATTCAAAGAATTCAATAACCTTAATCTATTACATTTTTTCAGCAATTCGAATGAAGCCGAGTTCGATATCGACCCATCATCCACATCAGAGCATTTAGATTAAACTAAATAAAAGTTTGATACATCACTCCGTGCGTAACCTTTGATAATCATGAAATCTGTCCAGAGACCTTAAAATGCAAATTGATTGTGCATTGTCAGTACCGAAACACGTTGCGTACTCCTGATTCTATGATTTCATCATTCATATGATAAGAAATTGTAAATGGTGATTTTTATGGTTTTAGGCATATTTATCCACGCGATATGAAAACTTTCGTCATAACATCGAATCATTTTATATTTTATTATTTCCATCTCATAAACATTCAAGTTTAATTTAGAGGATAACTGCGAAGCACATAGTGCTTAATAAAGCGCAAACCGCCTTATTATGGCGGCGAGACTTTATTTCTCGCCGAACAATCGGCGCGGTATGGCTTCATAAGCCTTGAAAGTTTTAACTAAACTTTTATTTTCCATCAAACTACGACCGGGACTTCTAAGAGCGCTATAATTCTAGGCTTTACCGCCAGTCTAAGAACGTAAAAGTAAAAATGGTAACAAGTTCGGAATTACCGTTACCGTGCCGTCGCCGTCGCACCAGAATGAAAAGTCACTCGATCGACTTCTCCATTTCCCTCCATCTACGTCGGCTCCAGGGCACTTCTAAATGACTCCATCCATCACGTAACCTACTTCGCGTGTTTCTACTTTTGCTTTCCTGCAGAACTTTGCAAAAGTTTAAAGTTACGGTGAAGACGCGACTTTTAACGGCGCACTAGGGGAAAGTGACACGGTGCTTGCTCTTTTCAAATACTTATATTTCCTCGGACACGCGTGTTTGATAACTTCGTAGAAGAGATTACACATTTTCGTCCCCGCGGAGCGAGCGAAATATTACTTCTGCCGATAATTAAATTACATTGTGTATTTTCACATACCACAATCTCCAACCTTTTGAGTGTATACGTGCTTACTGCATATAATCGCTCAATCGGTTGGGTAAACCGCAAAAAGATTGCAAAAAATTGAGAGACAATGATATTGTAATATTAGAAAACAGAAGAAACGTCCAAATTTAGACAGATTTCCGTTTTCTGTGCGATCATCATGTTCTTCTGGAACATAAAACAATGCAATAAAAGAAATTATGAATGGCATTAAGGAGTCCTTCGGATTATCCTTTATATCTAATAGCTCCTTACAACCCTTAAATAAACCATCCCTATTACTTCTTCCGAAATGCCGCCAACCTTTTTTATTGTTTTGAAATGTAATCATTATAATTTTGTAAAATATTCTAAAGAAACATTATGGACATATAAAAAGAAGCCATACCAATATCATACTCCTGAATACAATATCAACTCAAGTGATACGATTTGAATTATAAGGATACATTCTGATACATTTCTGTATCAGAATTTATCTGGTAACATTATTAAACACTGATTTTCTACATCATTTTTTTACCCTTTGTACAAAAATGCAAAACGAGAAAATGGTACTAGAAAAGGTTATTTCTTTTGCATGTAAAATTTAGAATAACAGGAAAGTCGTTAAAAACTTTGTTAATAAAGCTAATGCTCTTGAATTATGAAGCAAAGCTATGAAATGCTAGAATGCCCACCGACTACATAAAACTTTAATGGGAATACATAAACGATCTTGGCATGAAGAGCACGATAGTATATTTGTCATAAAGTGACTAGTTTTTTATGCGCCTAGTCACCAGTAAGAACTTGGGAGAGAAGATGTTATCTCAAATTATTGAAACGATAAAAGGGGTTGAAATGGCATCGCCGTTATAAATTACCAAACTAATTTCATCGCAGAGTAAGTAGTAACCTAGTTTAGTAAGTTACTACTAATGTAAGTACAAGCGTAACAACTTATGAGTTTTATTTTTCAAACACTAAACAAACTGTAATTGTGTGGATTGAAATGAGCAATAACCCTGCTTATTTCTATGCCGATATATCATAACATAAAGGAAAATTCAAACTACTATTGTTTGCTTCTTTACTCAAAACACTTTGAGTACGTAAAAATACTGCTTTACAAACAGGATATAATTTCTACTGCAGGTGCTCTCTGACTGAACATTTAATGCATGTGCGCTTCAATTTTCCATGTGACTAGCTTTTCACAAGTAAACACTGTAAATCCGTGAATATACAAACGGCGAACATTGAAATAATCCTTTGGAATGCACGAGCTATGCACGACCTTATTATACGACCATTGTTTGGCAAATTATTTGTAATGTAGCAAGTTTATACAATAGCATTCAAGTATAATTAGCCTTAATAATGAGCTGAACAGAAATTATAATTATCGTGGTAGCAAACCGTTTGTTATGGTTAAAATACCTACCAAATTCTTACAACGGCCAGTTTTTTAATTGAGTGACCTTACCATATGTTGAAGCAAACACTAAATGGAAAACTTAGTCAGACTACCATAAATAAACCAACGGTTACTTCTCTAAGATTTAAGTTCAGTCCTTGGTGTAGCGTGGTGTATTTTCTGACGGTCATCTAATAATTACGATTTTTTAAACATAAACATGTATTAACTAATTTATCACTTTGATTCAAGCAACTCAATAGGAAAGTTCTGGTATTCGCTTTCTTAACATGTAATGAAGTATGGTCGAAAACTTTTTTATCTGATATGCTATTAGTCAACACCATAGTGTTATACATATTATGTTACATATTTTTGTGATTACCAAAAAAGATAACAACCGGCACCTCCGCCATTGTTAGAAAGTAGTAATGGCGGAGGTGCCGGTATGCGTCAATTTCAAAATCCAAGGGAAGATACATTAAACTGTTTTGTTACATTATATTAGATGTAAATAAACCACTAAAGATTTTTTTCCATTTTTTTTCCTGAAAAATATTGCCTTCGAGACGGGAATCGAACACGTGTCACCCGTTTTTCGGGTAGACACTCTGAGCGTTGAACTAATCGGGGACCCTTTGGGATTTCCTTCCTTAAACACTGGCGCCTATAGCCGGTGCGCGCTCACACAAACCTTCATATCGAAAAAAGGTCCCCATATTTGTAATCTACAAAGTTCGGTTGTGCACTTCCAACCCTAGCCGCGTCCTATTGTACTTAAATTTACTCTTATTCCTTGACAGCAAAAAAACTTAGGTTAGCTTACTGTCAGCAAGGTGACAAAGCATCATTTACACTAAACGATATTTCAATAATTCCTGTTTACCCAAATTAATCAATGGTACGTTCAGAAACATACGGTAGGTAATATGGTTTTTAAACCCATTTATAAACTGCATAATAACTGTACACTACATTCTTTAAAACATGCCGTTTTCGAGAGAAAAATAAAACATTAAAATATAATTTCGTTCATGTAGGTTGCGTTGCTTAAGCTTAAGTGTAGTCGACCGTATAAGTAGTTTATTTTAGCCTGCAATGAAGTTTTTGGCATTTTTATGGAATTTAAGGTCGATTTTATTAAACATACATATGTCCAAAGTCGCATCGTTTAGAAGTTATTTTCCTAAAATAGATCCGGGGGTTACATAGGTGAGAGAAAGTCGTGTGAGTGATCCACACCAGTTGATTTAAACTTGAATTATATTTGAACAAAAATCTGCTTGGATTCATCGATTTGTATTTTCATCCTGTATATTGTTTCTGAATTTTACAAAAAAATTCAAATTCAAGAATATTTCATGTATCATGCTCTACAGTGCAAAGCAAGTGTTTTCGGAATAGTGGTATTTGATCATACTTAGTTTCTCCCAGAGGGCTGTGAAATTTCAAACAACTTTCTTATCTCTGATGTCTTTATTGGCGTTATATTTAATTACATTGGCCTGAAAGTTGTAATATTCTCCTTCACTGTGAACAGGAACATTTAAAACATTTTCTTTTTTCGCTTGTTTGTTAGAAAATACGCACTTGCGTTTGCGGTAGGTGCATATGCAAACATAGACGTTAAATGGTTTTAAAAGTTTTAAAATTTAATGAAGTGATGAATTCTAGTTTATATGAAAAAGACCACTATGTTGCTTAACGGCACAATAGGCAGATACAGCCGGTGCCCCACTAAAGGCAGCGAGCGGTGATATATTGGTAAATATAGTGACTAGGGGAGAATTTTTCATCACTGAAGTGAACATGAGAAACTTCTGGAAAATATTTTTAAAATTGAAAGTTTTACGTAAATGAGCGCAATTGCTAGAGTTAGTAACACACTTCAAAAAATGGGCCCAAAACTTCAGGAAGGTGCAATGTTAACATATCGCTGGAAAGTACTCAGAGGTAATGTTATGGTACACTGCAAGAACTATTGATATTAGGCAGTTAACGTTGTTTACTTAACATCTACTAGTTTGTGGGTTTACTATTTTCTTTAACAAATTCCATTATTTATTGCTTTGCGAACACTTTGTTGCAGCTAAATTTGATTTATATCCAAAACTTAAGAGTAACTGTGAACGTTGAAAACATCCTGCGAAGTTAGTATTTGTACAAATTATTGTTACATATTTACTGTATATTGTATGTTATCATAAATTAGATATTCTTTCGTTAAGTTTTTATTATAACATTTACTTGTTTACTTTTGTTTCGTGAAACGTTTCTTTTCAATCTGTTCGCAATTACGTTACAAATCACGCCATTCAATAACATCAACAGAGGCCATTTGGTGTTGACATACGTATTCTTCACTAACCCAGTCCAGCCCCCGCGGCTGTAAAAATGGCCATGGCGAAAGCCGCAGGAGCTTTCTTGGTGGCAGCAAGGCGTAGGAAGCACTCTGTATCGACCGTTATCTGCACCCGCTTCCGGCGGGATATGTTTCGATTGTAGCGGAAACTATTTGTTCTTTTCAAACTGACGGAACGTGCTGCGTGGTTCGTGGAACGTAGCTGCCCCGTTCCAACTGTGCCTGTCGCACTGTGGTCGGACGTGCCCTGTCTCGAAGGTTGTACACCAAAGCGAAAGGGAAGCAGCAGGAGAACGGCAAAAAATTATAGCGATTACGCGAGACAAATTGTTTCTGCCGGAAATCCAGATTTACGTAACGCCTTAACGGATGGTCAGCACGATGCTCGACGAGTGCTGATTTCCGATAATGTACTTGCGGACAGGGTATCTCATTTGTTACAACTTCGCAATGTGTAAAGTTGACGTAAAAGGCATTATTGCGGAATCTACTCTTACGAAATCATGATTTGTGTAGTTGAACGATTCAAGATAACGAGTTCTAATTGCTCTACGATATGTCTACTGTCAGTAAAATCACAAACATAACTAAGAAGTACAGATGTGGTTGAGGAGTCTTTAAAGAAAATAATCAGGAAGCGTAACGTCAGCTAGTTTTATCATTTTTTAAAATATTGAGTTATCCTTTTATTTTTAGTTGTCATAACTAAGCAAAAAGATAAAGAAATTTAAATACAAAACGAGAACAGAAGACAATTATTATCTTCTCTTCTCTCTATTTTTACCACGGTATACGAATTTCTACTATCCTTTGCAATAGTTTTGCAAGGCGGTACCTTTAAGACCGTGATTGAGAACATTGATTTCATGTTCTTTGAAAACTGTCCATTTTGTGCTTTTGCACACGAGAGATGTATCAAACTGTGTTGCAACAGAGCAAACAATATACAATGGAATTATATTAGTACAATGTATTAATTTACTAAAGGTCAACATTATATCCAGTCTGAAAATCGGTGTCCATTTTTCAAGCATGTAGGGTGTTGATTTTCAGTATTTTATCGTTCTATACTAGTTCTGTGAAGTATCTTCCTTCGGGGAACTAATTTCAGGTAAAATCCTATGATGATTAGTGAAGTCGTGTTATAATTTTATTATTATTGGGTAATTTCGAATCTCGTCGAGAGGATTTCATTAACGAACTGGATAATTTAATAAGAGATTCATACACAACAGGTTGTCAAAAAATCAGCTTACTGCTATTATTCAATTACGATTAGAATGTATTCTCTAAGGCAATTAATCTGTCTGGATTTCATTGTCAGAACATGTCGCCCGTTTAATTACTTACGCTGTGTTATCGTTCTTTACATGGATTTTGCAAACAGCGTCTTGCAGTATGCATGCCTCTGTAGTTTGAAACCTACAGTCTAACTAAACTACCTCTAGTTTGTATGCTATTTACGTCGATCGACTTGAGCCACCACAAAAACGTTTTCTACGATACGTTGCACGTAAATTTCACTTCCCTTACTGTGATTACGCTAGGCGATGTAATGTATTCGGTCTTCTTTCCTTGAAGCACCGTAGATTTTTGATGGATATGGCTTTTCTATACAAGATGTGTAATAGCATATTGGGCTCCCCTGATCTGATCGCGGATGTCGGCTATAACATCCCACAATATCCTACCCGTTCAAGTTTGTTTTTTAGGATGCCTGCGTCCGCCACTAACGCTCATAGCAACTCTCCATTGCTCAGAATATTCCACTCGTATAATCGTCTTTGCTCAGATCAGAATATGTTTTCCTTATCGTTTGCACAGTTTAAAAGAACGACCTATACCGAGATATGTTTGCTAGTTTTCATTGGGCTGAAATTTTCGTCACGTTTGGTGTTAAATTACTAGTGTAATTGCCTCTAGATTTATAATAATCATTATTATTTCTTGTTTATGTAGCAGACCATTCTTTGAGGGTTTCTCTGCTCGCGTCTCAAATATATGAATAAATAAATGAACAAATAAATTGTGGTGCAGAACACAAAATAGCGAATATTGAAAACTTAAAAGTATTTAGTAATATGTATAATGTACTTAAGTTTGATGTGCTACGATATGAAGTAAAGTGCAGATGGTATTCTAACATAATCCCGTCTTTACGTTTTTAATTGAATATGTTAAAAGGACAGTCTACCACCTTTCTGATTCTTTTCGTAGCTGTGACTTAGCTATTTCCACGATATTGTAACATGTGTATAAAACACGTGTTTACGCTTAATGTTGTTAAGTCTGGTGACAAAAGCATTCGTTTGAAGCTTGTTTGGAAATATTTCCTTGGACGTTAATGTGAGTGAGAGGGTTATTTTACCAGAGTCTGCAGTGGGAAAACAAAAGCAATAGGAAAAGGGTCTCGGCGTAAGATAATGGGAATAATTAATATAAGGGGGACATTTTGTGTTATGTTAAAAAATTTAATACCCATATTTACTACTATTCACACTCAAGACCTGCAATGAATACAGAGGGTTTGGTATTTTGCGAAACCCATTTTCCAAGTAGTAATGTAATTGTAGTTGAAATTTGGGTCGATAAATTTTATATATCATTTATATATATAAAATTTACCGATGTGTTCCTGAAATATACTATGTATTCTCAAAATATTATTCTTTTAAAATTCAAAAAAAATCGCACTGAAACATTCATGTTTAGTAATAAGATGAATTATTATAAATATAGCATTTTAAATATACTATTTTGTGTGCCAACACCTAGAATACAAGTAGGTTATATGACTAAAATTATACTTCAATTAAACCTCATAAAAAGGGGGTGAAGGTCTAAACTATCACTCTTCACTCACAACTATCAGTGACAACTAAAAGGTTCAAAGGTGCAGGGATGGACCAATAACAAATGTCCGGCACGATGAGCGTTCATTAGAAAGATATGGAGGATCAGGTAAATTAGAACGTTGAAAGTTTGGGATTATTGGTTTTTGGGCACGGCAGTCTTAACTACAAAAATTTCAACTTTTGATCACTCAACTTGCTTATTTCTAATGGAACACCCTGTATTTTATTGCATTTTTGAATTCTATGTTAAAATTTAAAGCAACTTTGTGTTATATTCCCTATACTGAATATTAACAGTTCCTGAGATGTCACTTTTAACAAAAAAAAGTGACAGTTACATTGCTCTTTTAAATGACATGTAAAACAATAAGTACCTACTGCAAATAAAGGAAATTTATTTGGCCACGTTAAAGAGACGGCAAACCTTTATTGGAAAGTTTGTTGAATTTTTTTAAATATTTTACAGGGTGTTCAAAACATTTATTTAAATACGACGTTAAAAAAATTAACAAAAGTCATTTTTTAAAAATGAAAACCTTATTATTTCTATACATTTTTGAATTCTTCTAAGCGAATGATATTAACTTTCTGTAGAATATCCTATACCTAAAATGCTTTGGTATTGGGATAAATCAGTTTAAAGAAAATGTATCAAAATAATCAATTTTAATTAATAATTCTAAATTTAAAGCGACTTAAAAGAACAATACATATTTTAATTATAACAAACAAACACAAATAGAAATTCAACTGATCAAATCTTGTTACTTGTAACGCTAAACTAAAAAGAATGCGTATCAAAATACGACCAAATAAAGTGTATTATTTTGCCCCAAACACAAAGTAATTCTTTTGAGAAATCATCTTTTTGTTGAAAAAGTGGTATAATTGCCGCTAATATTATTAAAAGCAGCGCGGTCTCTACACTGCATATCATTCTTGGCTGTAACAGGATCTGCATATACCTTATTTTTAATGTATCTTCAAACATAGAAGTCCAAAGGTGTTAAATTAGCCACCAAACTGAGATTTTAGTGGTGGTAATTAGCGTACACCAAACTATTAAATCATAAAAGTTGAACTTGCATTAGTTTACCTTTAAATCATAAGACAGGAGACGCGGGAGGTATTGGGAGGCAAAAACAAAACCACAATGAAAACACACAAATATATATATATATATATATATATATATATATATATATATAAAATTATATATATATAACATAAGGGTATTAATTT
>JAWQRJ010002059.1:0-14282 GCA_033557515.1 Diorygopyx duplodentatus | reverse complement strand
TTCCGTAGTTGCCCAAAGGCACGCCGAGTTTTTGTTGAGCTTCCATGAAGACGCCGACATTGTAGAAGTAGTACGGGTAGATTTCGTAGATTGGCGGTAATTGGATGTAGTAGGTGTCTGGTCTGTGTACCAGGGCAACAGAAACAGCGTAGATGTACAGTCCTTCGTTCAAAAACATTCTTCCCCAGGCGGCGGTTTTGTAGAAAACGTCAAAGTTTATGGCGCTGTACAAAATTCGGAAGAAGGCAATAGCTTCTTGCTGCTGTTGTTCGTTGAAGATGGAGAAAATTTGTCCTTTCGGAAGCACACCGGTAGTGTAAAGTCTGAAGAAATCGACCACATACTCTAGGTTCTATTCGGAATAAATTAAGACAAAAAGAATTAAGTCTTCATATCCCATATGCTTCGTTCCTTTGCTTGCTTCTTCCAGTTCTTATGTTGTTATTTCTTTTTCTGTTTCTCTTCGTTATTGTCTTTGTTCTTTCTGTTCTGTGTCCCTGGATGTATTCTAGGTTGGTTTGCTCTCACAGTCTAATAGGTTTTGTAAGTACCATTTCCATCTTTTTATGAACTTGTGGTTCATCTGCCAACACAGTCCCCTCCTTACCTTTAACTGCTATGATCTCATTTATTTTCGCTTTTCTCGTGCTTTTCAAGAGTTTGTAAAAGAGTTTCTGATTCCCTTTACTGGCCAATTCTTGGAGTATTCGACTAGTACTCAGATCACAACCCGGAACCTTCCTTGGGTTTAGGCTATAGAAGATTACGTTTTTGATGAGCTATATGAGCTCGATGAATATGTGAGTCTTCGTTTTGTCTACTTACACCTTGGAAGTAGAACTGTTAATTTGCTCTGTTCTTGTATTATCACTGGCGAGTATGATAGTTCCAAACATGATTGGGTTTTTATGGTTCTTATCAATATCCCTTTCATAACACAGAAATCAATTAGGTCTGGTATTTTCACTGCAAACGAATCAGTTTTCGAAGGCTTTGTAGTAAATTTGAATGATTTTTTGATTCTAAACTATGCTCTTTTGTATTTCTTTGTATTTTGTGCACCCCTTGCAGTTTGCGGAGTGACTGAATTAATTTTTCTAACTTCTAGTATTGTAACATTCCTGCAATCCTTCTTCAAACAACCACAAAAGAAAACCACAAAAATATAAATGCAACAATTCTTTATTTAATTAAAACACAAGTCCATCATAAGTTGATCAATCCTCAAAGCATTAATGCAAACAAACAATTTAGTAGTCGCGCGAATACGGTAATTGGTTTTGGTATTGTTGTCCGTATTGCGGAATTGGGTAGAATTCGTTGTAGATCACCACATCCTGGAAGTAAGAGTTTGGCACGTAGAAAACGCTTTCGTCGATCGGCCTGTCGAATGGATATCCATAGGGTAAGCTATCGTAAGCGGTGTCCCAGTACAGAACGGGTTGTTGCGGCTGCATCCCAATCTTGCTGACGTACTTTTGTACCGGCTGGTATGGAGTGATGATGAAGTACAACTGGTAGGCCTGGCCATCCTTGGAACCTCTTGGTAAGAGCAACCTAACGACAGAAAAAAAGGTAAAATTCTAATTTTCAGAATGGTTAAAAGCACTAGTACCTTTGTGGAATACCCCATGGTACAACTGGGAGTGGTGTGGTTTGATAGTTGACCAGTTGAATGAACAACTCCTTGTAGGTGGTGCGATCTGGGACGTATCCGTAGAATTGTCTGGAGTTTCTTTCGATGGTGTTCAATCCGGGTACTAAGCTGTACTGGAATTTATCCAGTTCAACAAAGTTCAATCTGTCCCTGTTGATGTCGATTGGTTTGCCGAGGACGTCGTACTTGGGACCCAAGAATACCCTGACGACAGCTTTGTACGGTTTCTCGCTCAACACGTTCAGGTTATAATTGAAAGGTTTGTGGTTCAATCTGTACTGCCTCACTTGGATTGGTACTTCTTGGGATTTGCCTTGAGGCAGCAGGATATTCGAGATATCAGAATAGAAATAATCGAAGTACGTCACCAGTTTGTCCACTTTAACATCTTGGATTTTCACACCAGGAACCAAGAGTTCTTCGGGGGAGTACCTCGGAAGATACTGTTTGTACCTTTGGAAGTAGTAAATGATTTTCTTGTAGAGTTGGTAGAACGCGGGATCGCGCAACGAGGTCTCGTATTGTTCGAGTACCGACGGAACAATGTTGTATTGGTCAAGTGGGTAGTTGGCATTTCCCAAGATGTATCTAGCAATAACCAAGATGTTTCCGTAATACCTTACGTTCGGAGATTCGGGGTTTCCTTGGATGATGTCACCTAAGATTTCGAAACCTTGTGGTTCGAAGATCGAAACCAATTTACCATCCCTGGTTAAAACGAATCCAGAATCGATGACGTCGAGCAATCTTTGTTCGTACAGCCTTAAGTTCTGCAATGCCAAAGTGTAATTGTCGTAGATTTCTGGGTTATATCTCGGTACCATCGGAACGTTATCTGGTCTAGATGGGAACGGAATTCCATTGGGATAAACCAAGCCTGATTGGCAACCGACCGGAATGATCGTTTCGAAGTCCAAGAGCGGGATCTCTTGCAACCCATTGGAGATTCGTTCCAAATTGTACCTGGCCAACAATTGCTGGTAAATATAATAGAATTGCTCGCCGCGCCTGTCAGTGTTGAAACAGACCTCCTCGCTGGTCATCCAGAACGGGAAATAGATGTTGTAATAGTAATAGTAAGCGTTCAATCCGACGTCTTCGGTGAAGTAGGACATTACTGATTCGGGATTCTGGCCAGGATAGTACTGGGTGTAGTTAACATCGATGGTAAGTCCTGATGGTTCATAGTATATTTCTCTCTCCTCCTGTGTACTATAGATTTGATCGGGGTATATCTGAGTTGATTTCGGAGCGTTAATAACCACCTTGCGAATGATCTTGTTCAAGTACTGGACAGATGGCTTTTCAATCGAAACTTTCTGGTAGCCGTATGGGTATTGGACGTAAGGAA
Organism: Diorygopyx duplodentatus; assembly: GCA_033557515.1. NCBI lineage: Eukaryota > Metazoa > Arthropoda > Insecta > Coleoptera > Scarabaeidae > Diorygopyx > Diorygopyx duplodentatus. Next base: position 11,274 of record JAWQRJ010002059.1, on the reverse strand, counting down.
CTTGCTCTTCTTGTTGGTACTCTTGGTATGGATATATCGGAGACTGTGGGTACATCGATTTGAAGTAAGGAAATTGCACATTGGGTTGGTACGGCATTTTCCCGTATTGCTCAAGGTACTCCTGCGAGTACGGAAGGTTCTGTTGAATCGGGTACTTTCCATATTGGGATTGGTACGGTTGTCTTAAGTATTCTTGTTGGTATGGCACGTTTTCTTGGTACTGTTGTGGTTGTTGGTATAGTCCATATTTCGGTAATTGTTGGTATTGTCCTTGTTGGTACTGGTACTGTTCTTGCGGATATTGATACATATATTGTCCCTGTGGGTATTGGACTGGTACTTGCTGGTACTGATAAGGTCCTTGTTGATATCCATACTGCCCTTGTTGGTACTTGTATCCGTACTGTTGGTACTGTTGACTCTGAATGTACTTCCCAAAGTAATACGGATATTTGTAGGACTTCTGGCTGTTGAGTTGGTAGTTTCCGTAGTTGCCCAAAGGCACGCCGAGTTTTTGTTGAGCTTCCATGAAGACGCCGACATTGTAGAAGTAGTACGGGTAGATTTCGTAGATTGGCGGTAATTGGATGTAGTAGGTGTCTGGTCTGTGCACCAGGGCAACTGAAACAGCGTAGATGTACAGTCCTTCGTTCAAAAACATCCTTCCCCAGGCGGCGGTTTTGTAGAAAACGTCAAAGTTTATGGCGCTGTACAAAATTCGGAAGAAGGCAATAGCTTCTTGCTGCTGTTGATCGTTGAAGATGGAGAAGATTTGTCCTTTTGGAAGGACACCGGTGGTGTACAGTTTGAAGAAATCGACCACATACTGTGGGTTCTATTCGGAATAAATTAATGCAAAAAGAATTAAGGAAAACAAATAACACTTAAGTCAACTTACTTTGTAGCCTTGCACATTTTCTTGGATGTCGTAGTTTAATCCAATCTTTTCGATTTCAGGATAATAGCTCGGCTGGTTGATGTACTGAAGAAGGTTTAGGGCAATTTTTTGTCTGATCGAGTATACGTCGTCAACTGAAATTATTAAGAAAATATTCAAAAATTTACTTATTTACTAATTCGCCGAAGATTCGAAATTCGTCAAATTTTAGTTGAGTTTCCAACACATAGATGGCGAATTAACCATCCGTTATTCAAATATAGTACATGTATAACAACATAAGAAATAAATCAACAAGTTACAAAGTGGTATTTTTTCAAACACTCATTTTACTATTATTTTAACTATATTTACCATTTTCGTACGACGGTGGCTGTTGGTATTGCCCCTTCTGGTACGGTTGTTGTTGGAAAACGGGCACTTGCAGAGTCCAGGCAAAGGCTAAAAGCCCAACGAAGCACACAAGAGTCTTCATGGTGAAGTCACCTCGATGTCTGCCGGTCTGCTAAAATCCTAACACTTTTATACTGAAAAATATCTCCTAAGGTATAGCACGCGATAACCTTTTAGGCTGTTTTTTTCCCGATGCAATTACATATTATTATTTCTTTTGGCAGAAAAGTCATTTTTGATAAAAATGTCTGGTCGTAATCGCGCGATATTCTCCAGTTTTATGCAAATAATTGCATATAATTAAGTACGTGTTCGCTTCATGGAATATTCTTGTAAGATTTTGTGTAATTAATAGCTTATTTTTCTTAGATTTAATTGAATAACACTTATATCTTCTTTGTTAGTTACTAAGGGAAGGATGTTATCTCTAAGTTATTCGTGCAATTATTTATTGGTATCCTAAATTAATCGCTGAAACGTTAATTTGAGGCACTAATTAAATTTGGGATGATGCAATTGTTAGCTTGAATTAATAAGTGAAGGAATGAGTAAATTTAGATATGTTTAATGAAATAATTTAACATCGAAACCTAATATTTTCTTTGCCACTTAATAATAACAATTATTAAATTTGATCGAACAGCAATAATTTTGAATTTTAAATTTGAATTCTATTAAATTTTGAAAATTTTTGAAAAGAAGAAATCTTTTTATTGTAGCTTATAAAGTCGACTTAAAGATGTCACCTCTTTCACACTTCAAATTTTACATGTCAAAAATGACAACTAAATTTTTTTAGGTTAAACGAAACGTCAAAACAATGTCCACAGATGACGTTTCTTCATTTTAACGCAACATTCTCACTGAAGATGTCCAAAACTCCCAGACCGAATCGCGAAAAAGCAAACGATTTCGTCCAATTTCACGTGCAGAATCTGATCAAATGCGTTCTTCGGTGAGCTACATCCTGTCGAGCACCTCCACCGAACCGAACATGTCCCACCCGGACTACGAACAGTTCTCGCACGACCACGCGGCCCTCCTGGTGCTCGTCCGACACATCGGCGCGCAGCTGAAAACGGTCACGTTCAACAAGTACTTCGATCGGATCTCCAAGATCAACCTGGTGAAGGTAACGGACTCTGGCGGACAAGTCCGGAACGTGTTCGTGCGGTACATTAAAGATCATCCAGTCGAAAACAATGATTGGGGCGATTTTCAAACACATCGCAGACTGCTGGGGTTGGTCTCGTTAGGAAAGTACGACTCGCAGCAGGAACTGAACGAAATATGCCGGGTGCACGAGAGTTTGAAGGTTAAGTATACGACGACGCTTTTCGATTCGCGATGCGTCCTGTTCTCGCCGGTTATCGAAGGGGAAAGCGAAGAAGGTAAGTCGTTTCGTTTTAAAGCAATTTAGAAAATTCGGTAGCGTTAGTTTCCTTTTTATAGACGTGGCAAGCTTTACGACGCCTTCTAATTTTAAAACCCGTGCGTTCTTTTACAAAGAAAGCGATCCGTGTTCGGATTTAGAAGCTCACCTAACTGAATTCGTTAATTCGCTATTCTGGGTGTTAGAATCGAAACGTCTGGAACGTTCACGCGAGAAATTAGAACGCGTGTCTTTGCTGCTCGCGCCGTTTGAAAAAAAAGATTTCGTCGGCCTCGATATGGAATCGAGGAACAACAAGAAAAGGTGTACGGGTCGCATGACTAAACACCTCGGCGACTTATGTTTGCAAGCCGGACTGATGGCCGAAAGTCTGACTTATTACGCCAACGCGGCGGAAACGTTAAAGTCCGTCAACGACTGGTTATGGTTGGGCGCCGCGTACGAAGGATTGTGCGCCGCGAGCGCTTTAGTCCTCTACCCGAACATCCAACGCAACAGCTCCTTACACCGCAACTCCAGCTTGCAGGAATGCTCGCCGAAACGTTCGAATTCGATCACGATACCGCCGATCGACATGTTTCCCAAAAAAGACTTGCCGAACATTCTCCAACCCGAGGATATTTCGAAAAGGTACCGCGAGGCGATCATCCACTACAGTAAATACCAGAACGCGGGCATCGTCGAGACCGAAGCCAGCTTTAAGGCGGCGAGGATTTCGGTCGAGCAAAACCACTCGCTGCAAGCCGCCAGCTTCTTACAGAACGTCGTGTTCATAAATTTGACGCTTTCCGAACAGGAGAAGATACAGAGATTCGAAACGCTGTCCGATTTGTACACGCAAATAGGGTTTAATCGGAAAGCGTCGTTTTGTCAAAGACTCGCGGCTACGCGGTACGTATCGCCGCAGAATTCTACGCCCAACTGGAGTCAGTGTTATACGTTGATGCTAAACAGTTTTCCCGGACATAAATTGAGCTTGGATCCTACGGAAATGTTAAACGTGCAGATGGGTATGTAATAATAATAAGATATATGTATGCACGTCACATAATAAGGAGATGTAGGGTTTTTTTAATTGATTTTTGGTGATTTCTCAGTAGCGTTAGCTCATTTTCTCGTTTATTACCATTTTATTTCCTTTTCTATAACCAAACTGAGAGTCAGAGCAAAAGGTATTATCTTCCAAATGCACATAAAACTGTTTTTCTTAAACAATTTCAAATACTTTAGAACAGCGTTTCTCAACCAGTGGGCAATAAACAAAACACCCTTTGAAAATTCTGTTTTCAGTAATCTTATATAAGCATCAAAAGTACTATCAAGTCTCTCCCTAGCACAACTTTGGAACAAATTAATCTATTCGAATTTATTTTACATCGAAAGATAGCTAAAAGAATAAGCTTTCTGACAGTTCATAATACGTTTTATAACGCAAGATTAAAATAAACAAAAATCCACTTTGAAAATTCTGTCTTCGATAATCTCATATAAGCCATCAAAATTGTACTATCAAGTCTCTCCCTAGCACAACTTTGGAACAAATTAATCTATTCGAATTTATTTTACATGGAAAGAAAGCTAAAGGAACAAGCTTTGTGACAGTTCATAATACATTTTATAACGAAAGATTAAAATAAACAAAAACCCTCTTTGAAAAATCTGTTTTCGATAATCTCATATAAGCATCAAGATTTCTGACAGTTCATAACATGTTTTATAACAAAAGATGAAAATAAAGAAAAACCCTCTTTGAAAATTCTGTTTTCGATACTCTCATATCAGCATCAAAATTGTACTATCAAGTCTCTCCCTAGCACAACTTTAGAACAAATTAAGCTATTCGAATTTATTTTACATAAATAGAAAGCTAAAAGAACAAGCTTGCTGACAGTTCATATATGTTTTATAACGAAAGATTAAAATAAACAAAAACGCAATTTGAAAATTCTGTTTTCCATAATCTCATATAAGCATCAAAATTGTACTATCAAGTCTCTCCGTAGCACAACTTTGGAACAAATTAATCTATACGAATTTATTTTACATCAAAAGAAACCTAAAAGAACAAGATTTCTGACAGTTCATAACACGTTTTATAACAAAAGATGAAAATAAAGAAAAACCCTCTTTGAAAATTCTGTTTTCGGTACTCTCATATCAGCATCAAAATTGTACTATCAAGTCTCTCCCTAGCACAACTTTGGAACAAATTAATCTATTCGAATTTCTTTTACATCGAAAGAAAGCTAAAAGAACAAGCTTTCTGACAGTTCATAACACGTTTTATAACAAAAGATGAAAATAAACAAAAACCCTCTTTGAAAATTCTGTTTTCGATAATCTGATATAAGCATCAAAATTGTACTATCAAGTCTCTCCCTAGCACAACTTTGGAACAAATTAATCTATTCGAATTTATTAACTAAATTATATATTATATATAATTAATATTATTATAATTATATATTATTAACTAAAATTAGCTTATTTATACCTTAACAACACTTTATACAACTGGGCCTAACGGTGTTAAATTTAAACTAATAAAATAAATCGAAAGCATTCCGGCGAGTACAGTTTCCACGATTTTCAAAAATAAGGATTCAATTATCACATAATTCGAATCTATGGGAATTTATGAAAGCGCGGCATAAACAAATAACATAACCTCAACTAAAAAACGATTGAACACATTAAATAAAACAAACATTAAACCCGAACACAACATTACCCTCTTACTTACTATACGTTAACAAGTGGAAAAAATGAATTTTTAATATTTAAGACGCGACAAAAAAAAATAGGTTAATGTACTTACCGCATATTTTTAACGGCGCCTCTAATTCCAACAAAATCGGCTGGCTCAGAAAAATTTCTCGCGACTTCAAACAGAGGCTTTTAATCTCGCTTTCCGTTAACTGCACGTTTTTACCCGGTCTGGCCCCTCTAACTGCAAACAGTCAAAAAAGAAAGACAGGTTAAGTATTGTTTATAAACAACTTATTCACCCACCCAAACGATTTTATTTTTTAAGAATAAATGTACTACTTTTCGATGAATTACGCGATCATAATCGATATTTCGATGTGGCGATAAATCCCCAAAGAAAAAAACAACAAAAATATTTACGTTTTCTTAAAAATGCACATCCCCACGTAACAAAATAATCACTATTCTCGAAAAACCGGGATTACAACGAAAACCACCCGAACATTTCTTAACCGAAATCGAAAAACGATTAGTTCGGAGGAACCGACGGGGCGTAAACCGCGAAAATTCCTCTGCATTAAAGTCCATTTGACGCCATTAGATGTTTAGGTTGACCTTCGAGCTTACCTTCCAGTAATCTCGCTATAATACTGTCAATGTTCAGTTTATCCGCCTCGGCCATAGTTCGGGGACGACACTTAACCCTTTCGCGCGCAAAAATAGCCGAAAACTAGAGGGATGGCTCGGATAAATCGGGATTTTTCGCCTGAAAAGGGTCAGTATACACAGAACTGCCCGCTATCGCATATACGGATCTTGACAGATCTCCTTTATACCGGCAGGGCGTGCAACCGCGCGCGAACAAAAATCACTAGGAACGTCACTCAACATTTAAATGTCAAAACAAATTTAAAATGTTTATCGACTTTTTAAAGATAAAAAGTAATATATTTACTTTTCTAAGTAAAATACTAAAGTATCTTTTTTTAATAAAGATGGAAAACTATCGTTTTTTTTTTTAGTTGTTTTTATCGCTAACGGTTGGTGGAAGTAAAAAGTCCGGCTAATTTGAAAATTGTTCAAATTTAACCGATTTTCGTAATACGGATAAATAAATTTTATCTGTGATAGCGCAGTTTTAATTGAAAATAATTCTCAACAAACAGCTTCCTATTATTTGCTTTTTAATTAAAAATCTATAATTTAAAAAGAATATCATACACACCCCTAGTTAGTACTTTTCGTTATTTTTATTACCAACAGTTGGTAAGAAATCCCAAAAAAGATCCACCGAAATAATTTGAAAAGCTCGTAAATTCCACATACTCCATCAATTTACCAAACAAAGATAATCGAAAATGACCTTAAAACTAGTTACCGAACTAATTTTTAATCAAAACGAGGGTGGGTTTTTGATTGACCATCGCGAACTTCACCCCGTAAACAAAAAAAAAACAAACATGGTGGAGACTTGACAGTTCTTCTGTGAGGTTTGAATTTTCGCTGGAAATTAGTGTTTTTTCGTCGGAGAAGCCCCGAAATGGGGACCGTGGAGGCGCAGTTCGAAGGCCTGACGGTCGCCGAACCGATTTTCAAAGGGATCCGCTTCTACACGACGGGAAGGGTGCCCGAAAAGGTAAGGTTTTCGGAATGTCGCGCTGACATAACCTCACATCTTTTTGGCGTCTCTAATTTGTTGATGTGATTTATTTGTTGATTTTTCCTTTTTGATTTTGCGAGATAGTTCTTAATTTAATAATTAGAGTAAGGTAGTGCGAAATAAGATTGTAAAAAACAAATTGGTCGGTTTTTCAATACAGGTGGAAGAATTATTGAAGCAAGGTTCCGGTGAACGCATGAACTATTTCTCTGATTACGTTACACATTTAATTTGCGGCGACGAAGCGGAAGATACGGATTTATGCGATGCAAACGATATCTATGAAATCCCAGCCGTTTCTACCAGCTGGGTTTTTCATTCGGCTAAACTAAACCAACTCTTAGACTCCAAAATTTACTTATACGTGCAAAATAATTTATTCTCCGGCATGGTTTTCTGTATATCCAGACTTAATAGCGATAGAAACGTTCTATCTTGCGTTATCAGTTATTTCGGGGGTACGTTCCAACTGAATCTAAACCAGAATTGCACGCACTTAATAACGGTTAGTACGAGCACCGAAAAATTCATGAAATCCGAGGGTAGGATCGTCGTAATATCACCCGATTGGGTCTACGAGTGCGTTAGAAACAAAAAATTAGTCGACGCCGAACTGTTCCACCCGAAGTTGATTTCGTGGCCGAAACGGGGCGAAAGCACGACCGCGATAACCGGTTTCGAACCGGAGGACGCCGACGTAAACGAGAGCAACGAAGTTTCCGACTCGACGCAAGCGTTGCTCGAGAAACTGAAGCAGCGAATGCCGTGGAACGTTCCGGCGAGTCCCGCGCGCGCCCAGGCGACCACGTCCGCCGGCGAAATCGTGCCGCCGAACGTGGTGGCGCCGAGTTACGCCGGCGCGAAACTCCCGCAACCGCAAGAACTGAACCAATCGAAGCTGTTCTCGACGCGCCAGCAACTGAACTTTCTGCCGTCGTCCAACCAAATTCCGAAGAGCATTGTGCACCACACGGCGCAGGGTTCGAGCGTCGACTCGCAGAGCCAGCGGATGCGCGTGCTCGAGCAGCTGCAGCAGTCGAGGAACCTGCAGCAGCGCATCCAACAGCAGCAACAGGGCGCGTCGGGACAAGCGTTCGCGGCGAACCAGCAGCAGCAGACGAGGGCGCAGATACAGCAGAACCAGGAGTTGCTGATGCGATCGAGCACCGCTCTGAACCAGAGGATACAGATGATGTCGCCCGAGACGCAACAGATCGTGCAGAGCATACAGCAGAGCAGCGTGCAGCAACGGCAGGGGGTGCAGCTGCAGTTGCAGCAGCAGAAACAGCTGCTGCAGCAACGGCAGCAGCTGTTGAAGAATCAGATGCTGGCCGGGCAGAACGGACAACAAGCGAGCCAGCAACTGTTGCACAATCAACAGCAGATTTTGAAGAATCAGATTTTGCAGCAAACGAGTCAAGCGCAGCAGCAAACTATGCAAACGGTAAGATTTAGATTAGTAATCTTTATTTAGCTCTTTTTTATTACGAAACATAAACGTTCTTAAAACAGAAAACTAAAAGATAATATTACTAATTTCGCATAATTGGGCAAAAAGATGATTGTTCCAAGATTTAGGTTTAATTGTGTTTATTATCTACAAAATGTTTATGGAAATTGATACTTTATTTTATGGTATTTTAATATTGCTGATAATTTTAATGTCCCCCCTCCCCTCCCCAAAATCTGCTATACAGGGTACGCAACAATTACAAAGAAACTTACAGCAGCTAGCACAAAACACACAGATATCTCAAAGCCAAGAGGCGTCGCAGAACTTACAAACCCTGTCGGGCCAAAGCTTGGAAATCGCGCAAAATCGAAAGCAGCAGCAACAGCTGTCGCAGAACGTGCAGCAACTGGGACAGACCATTCAGCAGTTGAACCGCAGCTTGACGATCGGCCAAGGCGGCCAGCAAATGCTGCAGAAACAACAGCAGCAACCGGTCGGGGTCGTAACTTCGCTGGGGCCGGGTCAGACGACGCAGCCTCAGAACCAGGAACCGGTCCAGATCGGACAGAGGGCATCGACGGTCGACGGACAAGGTTTTCAGCAGATGTCCGCCGGTTTTCAACAGCTGACAACGCACGGCATTCAAAACAATCAGGGCAACGGTCAGGGTTTGCAGTCTATCGGGCAGAATTTGCAACAGATGAGCCAAAACGTGCAGCAGATGAACCAAAACGCGCAGCAGATGAGCCAAAACGCGCAGCAGATGAACCAAAACGCGCAGCAGATGAACCAACAAAACGTGCAACAGCAATTAAACCAGAATTCGCAGATAAGCCAAAGCGGTCAAGTCACCCAAAACAGTCAGCAGCTGAACCAGAGCTCTCTGATCAACCAGACTTCGCAGCTAACGCAGAATCTGCAAATTAACCAGAACCAGCAAGGCGGCCTGCAACAGAGTTTGGATCAACAGAAACTGGGCATGCAGATGTCGCAGGGTAATCAGATTCATCTGAATCAAAATCAGGGTTTGGTGCAGCAGCAGAGCGGTCAACAGAGTTTGATGCAGGGTCAACAGAGTGCATTGCAAAGCGGCCAAAATCAAAGCCTGCTGCAGAATCAGGGGTTGTTACAGAACCAACAGCAACAGCAGTTGTTACAGAATCAGCAGCAACAGTTGCAGAACCAACAACAGTTGCAGAATCAACAACAGTTGCAAAATCAACAGCAGATGCAAAATCAACAGCAGATGCAGAATCAACAACAACTGCAAAACCAACAACAACTGCAGAACCAGTTGCTGCAGAGCCAGTCGAATCAGCACCTGATGCAGCAGAGCCAGTCGAGCCTGATCGGCCAGCCGAGCCAGCAGGTGCAGCTGATGCAAAGCCACCTGATGCAGCAGGGCGCGCAGCAACCGTCGCAGAACCTGATGGGTCAGCAAACGATCCAAAACAGCCAACTGTTGCAGCAACAGCAGAGCATCTTGCAGGGCAACCAACAGGTTCTGACGGGCCAACAGTCGTTGCAGAGCTTGCAGGGTCAGCAGTCGGTCGACGGCAGCCAGCAGATCCTGATCAATCAGAGGCTGTCGCAGGGCAACCAGATCCTGCAGCAACAGGGCCAGATCGTCCAGAGCAACCAGCTCGTGCCGAACAGCCAAATCGTGCAGAACAGCCAAATCGTACCGAACAGCCAAATCGTGCAGAACAGTCAGATAATACAGAACAATCAGGCGATGCAAAACAATCAGGTGCTGCAAAACAATCAGGTGCTGCAAAACAACCAAGTGCTACAAAACAGTCAGGTCGTGCAGAACAACCAGTTACTCGTTCAGAACCAACAGCAACAAAACCAGATCGTCTCGACGAGCAACCAGCAGCTGTTGCAGGGCAACCAGAGCTTGCTGCAAGGCCAGGTCGGCCAGCAGCAGTTGCTGCAAGGCCAGATCGTCGGCAACGGCCAGCTGCAGGGCGTGCAGCTGATCCAGGCGTCCGCGAACGGTCAACAGCGACAGGAGATGTTGCAGGGCGGCCAGCAGCAACAGCTGGTCGGTCAGGGCCAGGTGATCCTGCAGAGCGCGCCTCAGCAGCAACAGGGCCTGCTAATGAGCCAGGGGCAGACGCTGGAGAGCATGATGCCGAGCCAGCAGGAGATGCTGACCCAACGGCAGCACGCAGCGATCAGCCAGCAACAGCAGCAACAGGCCGGGCTGCGCGGGAACCTCGGCCAGCAGCTGATACAGAACAAGCTGCAGTTTCAGGGGCAGAACCCCACGTTCCTGCAGCAGAACTTCCAGGGCGGCCAGTTCCAGCAGAAGCTGGTGCAGGGCCCGCAGCAACAGCAACACTTGCTAGCCCAGCAACAGAAGTTAGGTGAGTACGAACGTGAAAAATCATTAATCAGTTGATGGATCGCTAAATTCAGATGGCATAGTTTAATTTTTAGAGAAATGTGTGTATAGGTTCTTACCAGAATTAATTTTCAGAGTATAATAGATCTGAGAAGGTTATGTTCTTTGTTTACATAGATCACAAAAGCGGCCATGTGGTAAACCCACGTTTTATCATTTACAACTAGGGCCCGGATCTTTATTTATTTAAAAATAGCAAATATTTAAATATAATATTTAACAAAAAACGTGAAATGTTTATTAAAAACGCAATATATTTACTAAAATTTTTTAATACACAAAAGACTAGATATGATACAATTTACAATTAATTAAGTTTATATTAAAATCATTTGTTTACACTGCATATAAATGTTTT
>JAWQRJ010002058.1:0-14283 GCA_033557515.1 Diorygopyx duplodentatus | reverse complement strand
AGTTAAGTGGTCAGTTTTATTAATTCAACATATAAGTTTGAAGCGCGTTAATATAATACTCCTGCTTGGTATCGCTTTATACTCGCTTTGGTTTTAACCGCTGAAATTTCCCTGTCCCGAAACCGTTTTTTATCGCTGCTTTGCTGTTTGCTTTGATGGGAACCTACCGACTCCAGGAAAAATTTCGAACACCTGCGCAAAATTAACAGAACGCCTGGAATCCGAGTCTTCACTGACGCTGCCTGGAACATCCCGGAAGTCCGAGGGGTGGACCGTGTGGAGAGTAAACTCCGGAAGAAAATCTGGCGCCCGTGGTCCATAAATAAAGAAGAAAGAAGACCATTCCATTTCATTTTGTTAAAATTCTGAATTTATTTTATTTTGTTAATTAAGAAAAATAAATGTATAAAACCATAACCGGAGTTTGCGTCACAAGATGGCAGGGGTGATTCAAGAAAATGCTAGGAAAAGAGAGCGAAATGACAGCGGGAGTGTCGCAAGGATCCATATTGGGCTCAACCTTGTGGAACGTCATGTATAACGACGGAGTACTCCGACTGAGAATGGAAGAGGGGGTGGAGTTGGTCGCATACGCGGACAACCTGGCGTTTTTGGCGAAGGCGGGAACAGAGGAGGAGCTGGAGGAAATGGTTGCAACTGGCGCTGTTGAAGATAAAAGGATGGCTGGAGGACAGGAGGTTGCAAGTGGCGGTGGAGGAGACGGAGGCCGTTATGCTCTTGGGGCGGAAGAGACACAGGAGGATGAATATCACGATGGGAGGCAGAGAAGTGAGTGTCAGAGACTCTGAAATATTTAGGGGTCGTCTTTGACACAAGGATGACCGTTGGAGGACACGTAGATAGGATAGCAAGAAGAGCGGAAGAATAATGCCCAGGATCGGTGGAGCGGAAGGAAGAGTGTGAAGAACGCTCTGCCGAGCGGTGGAGTCATTAATTCTGTATGCGGCTCAGACGTGGGAGAACAGGTGTTGCGAAGGAAAACCTATGTGCGAAGATTGCAGGCTGTGCAGAGAAGATTATAAGATCCTGTAGAACCGTGTCGACGGAGGCAGTACATGTACTCGCAGGAGTCGTGCCTACGAGCCTACTGATCGAGGAGACACGAAGAGCGGAGGGTAGATGGGACGCCGGGATAGCGCAGACGAGGGGGGAGACGGTGGAGAGATGGCAGAGAAGATGGGGTGAAGTTACGCACGGGCCTTGGACTAGGAGGCTAGTCCCGGACATACAAGTGTGGACGGAGCGAAGGCATGGAGAGATGGGCGTTCATCTGACACAGGCAATGACTGACGGGGCATGGGTGTTTCCAGGAATACTTGAGGCGGATTGGAAAAGTGTCGGAAGGTGACTGTCTGTGGTGCAAGACAGCGATAGATACGGCGGAGCACACGCTGTTTGAATGCGGAGCGTTCGAGTAGAGCAGAGGAGAGAAATGAGGATGGGATGGCGAGCAGACACCATTATACCGACGATGCTAAGAGACGAGGAGAGCTGGAGAAGGGTTGGGCAGTTCGTAGAGTGTGTGATGAGAAGGGAGGAGAAGAGGGAGCGCCAAATAGAGACAAGACGATCGCAGGGAGAAACGGCGGGAGGGGAAGGGACGATGATGACGATGGAGTGAGCTGACTGACGGGGGTCGGTCCGAAGTAATGCGGAAGCGGTTCCGGACCGGCCTGGAGTTTTTTAGAGGATGGGTTTTAGTGGGTAAACTGAAAAGAAGTACCACACGGCGTGCATAATAAATTTACCATCCTTGTCTGAATCTGTCAAGTGTATCGTGTCCGGGCAGATTGGTTCCATCCTTGTCTCAATCTGTCAAGATTATCGTGTCCGTGCAGTCTGGCTTCGTTCTTGAATTCACCATCCTTGTGTAACGAAGCGTTTAAAAAACCGGGTTTTTGTCAAGCGCAGTGACCCAGAAACCGATCCTGCCAAGGGAAGGAGCGACGCGAAGCAGCCTGGTCTGTGTCGGAGCTCGACCAGCTCCGTTCTGAGATAGAGTGACCGTTCGCCGCTATAGACAATTGGGGGGAGGCCTGAACTACAAAGCGCGCAGAGGGCTGCGGCGCTCCGATAGGGGATGCTGTTGTTTTCTCTCGTGAACAGTCCTAGAAGACTTATATAAAAGATTTACGCAAAGCTATCGCCGGCAGTTCGAAAACCAGCGCCCCAGCGCGGAAACTTCGGACTTTGAAGAAACCGACAAGATTCCAGAAGACTCCGGAAAACTCCGAAACCTGCAAGATTACAGAATCCAGGCGTTCTGGCCCGCCGTTTTTCCGCTTCGCTTGTTTGCATAAGCTTTTGTAAACCTATCGACTACGGACTTTGAAGAAACCGACAAGATTCCAGAAGACTCCGGAAAACTCCGAAACCCTGTTCTGCAAGATTACAGAACGCCTGGAATCCGTGTCTTCACTGAAGCTACCTGGAACATCCCAGAGACCGGGGGGATGGACCGTGGAGAGTAAACTCCCTAAAAAATCTGGCGCCCGAGAACCGTGAAAGAAGAAGAAGAACCGTTTGATTTTATTGTTAATTTCCAGAATGATATTTTATTTTGTATTTTATGTTAAATAAATTAATTTCGAAACAAATCCGGAGTTTGCGTCACAAATTGGCGCCCAAGCAGGGACCGTTAATTGAAACAAGAACAGTTCACTGGAGCTGGAACCGTTAATTACCAAGTTTCATCCGAGAAAAATAAAATGTCTGCGTCCGACATATCCGATAAAGAAGACAACTCCGGGGCGAAGTTGCAAGATGTCTGTGTCAGCTAGATTTACCTGCGCAACAAACCTGAATTTTGTGCCGAAGTGGAAAAATTTGGTTTGCCTAGCGAGTTAACAGTAGCAGAACTTCGTCAGAGAATACTTGCTTTCCTGAGGGATGGGATCCGTCCTGCAAAGGAAAAGGAAGAACCGACCGTGAGTAGAATACCAGAAAATATCCAAAAGTATCCGCCGCCGTGTACAACCAGTTCCCGGATACTAGCTGAATTACACCGCCGCACGTCCGATTAATCCTGGTTCACGTCCGTCTATGGCAGCTGTTTCACCTAGTCCGCAAAACAATCCACCGTTTGTAAACAATTCCCCGTTTGTACATAATTCCCCTTACTCTCCGACAAATCCACCGAATAATTGGGTCAATCTCCGAAACCCGGATCTGCATATGGATTTTGATGGGAGGAGTGATCCTGTGGGATTCCTCGAGGGGCTGGATGAGGTCAGCACCCGCCACAATATACCGGAGGACCAGTTGTTAGTTTTACTACCCGACGTACTTTCTGGAATGGCTTTATTGTGGGACCGAAACAACCGTTACCGCTGGCGAGGATTGGCCGTTTTTTTTCGAGACTTCCAAGACTTTACCGCCCGACTACAGAATCAGACTGGAAGACGAAATTAGCCATCATCTACAAGGGCATCCAGATACTTATTCGCCGTTATGGAGGAATGACCGAGGAGCAACCATTATACTGGATCCGAAACCTGCCAGAATACCGACTGTACATCCGCCGTTCTGATTATGTAAACATTGCCGACCTGATCCGGGCCGTACAAGAATATGAGCGTTTGCTTGGAGAGTTTCATGGCGAAGAAGTACTCCGAACCAACGCGGACACCAGACCCAGCCGACCGTCCACCGAAAGGATTGTACTGAGCGTGCCGATATTCCAGGAACAAAGACCAGCCGTCCACCAAAGACCAAGACCGACTCCTACCGACCGAATATCGCGACCCACCGAATCCAGAGTCTAGACAGAACCGCCATCCAAAACCACCAGAAGGGTCACTTTCGCTGTACCAGATAATCCCGACCAGAAACGGAAATCCCAAGCCGAGTACCTACCTGTTGGAGATGCGGGAAAATGGGTCACTTCCGGACCAGTTGTCAGAATAGACCGATTCTATTTTGCTCCAGATGTGGAACAAGAGGAACACTGACAAAACACTGTCCTTGCCGAGAAAGAGAAACCAGACCGAACACTAGAAATTCTCTGCCCACCGCAACCGTTAACTGCGCCGATATTTCACACGTCCAGCAAGCACCCAGAAGAAGCGGCCGACAAATTAGGAAAACAATCCTGTGTTGGAGATGTGTACACAAAGGGCACATACGAACAAATTGCCGAAACAAACACATTTTGTTCTGCTCCAGATGCGGCCGAAGAGGAACCATGTCGAGAGATTGCTCTTGTCTAAAAGAGCGAACCAGCATCCCAGTCAAGCCTCTCCCGCAAACCGTCCAATCCTGTGCATCCGACCAGGGTTCAGAAAGATCCCAGAAGTATCATGAGGCGGCTTCGATGTTTTCCGCCATACCGGGACTACCCAGAAGTGCTGTCAGTGCAACCGGAAGTCGCAACAGCCAACCACCCGTCAACCGGACTAGCATAAGGAAAACTCCGCCGAAGAAGAAAACCATGTTGCCATCCGCAAATAATGCCGCTGACATTGCAAGTGCTGCAAGTACAACGAGGGATTGTAGCAGCCAACCGACCGTCATCAAACACGGGCCCGAAAGAAGAAATCCATTAAACCACCAAGAGAATGTACCGGCGCATCCGCCAAACGTAATGACCTGACACCTGAGATGAAGATAACTATCCCCAATAAGTCCAGTCCGTCATTTCCT
The DNA here is from genome assembly GCA_033557515.1 of Diorygopyx duplodentatus. Lineage (NCBI taxonomy): Eukaryota > Metazoa > Arthropoda > Insecta > Coleoptera > Scarabaeidae > Diorygopyx > Diorygopyx duplodentatus. The sequence continues at coordinate 9,621 of JAWQRJ010002058.1, read as the reverse complement.
GAGAACGGCGCATCCACCATCGACTGCTGCATTAGCAGTCGATGGTCCGCTCCCAGCAGATACGTCCAGAAGAAGAAAGTTATTTCACCGTTGACTACCAAGACCGGCGCATCCGCCAAAGAAGACCAATTTATATCTGCAATAAAGCAGTATGGCACCGAAGAACGCCAAAGAAGCCTATGTTGGCGATGTGGAACCATGGTCCATCGTCGCAGCGACTGCACACGCCTTCCATGTTTGTTTTGCTCCCGATGTGGCAGGATAGACAGTATGTCCAAAGACTGCCCATGCCCTAAGCAAAACAGACCGCACAACCCGCTAATTTTCAACCGCCGGCCGCAAAGAAGTCCAGTTTAGGTCCGTGTATTTGTAACGACATTTTACCGAGAATCCTGTAAGATTTTTTTGTTTGTGTCGAGAATGTTGCAATTTTAATTTTTGTTTGCCGAAAAGACTAAAGTCCTTTTCTTACCGAAGTAAGGGGGAGATGTAACGAAGCGTTTAAAAAACCGAGTTTTTGTCAAGCGCAGTGACCCCGAAACCGGTCCTGCCAAGGAAAGGAGCGGCGCGAAGCAGCCTGGTCCGTGTCGGAGCTCGACCAGCTCCCTTCTGAAATAGAATGACCGTTCGCCGCTACAGACAATTGGAGGGAGACCTGAACTACAAAGCGCGCAGAAGGCTGCGGCGCTCCGATAGAGGACGCTGTTATTTTCTCTCGTGAACAGTCCGAGAAGACTTATATAAAAGATATACGCAAAGCTATCGCCGGCAGTTCGCAAAACCAGCGCCCCAGCCGAAACGTATACCAGTGAAACCAGTAGTGAAAACCAGTAGTAGTGAAACAGTAGTGAACTAGTAGCAGTGACCACAGTAGCCGTGAAAGTAAGTTTGTGCGTCCTTCTCCAGACCAGTCCCGTCTTCCGCACTGGCTGTATTGTGCCTATTGCCGTGCTGTCTAGTCCTGTCTCTCTTCCTCTAGCGTGTGTTAGTGTTTCGGCTACATCCAAGTTCCAGACTGTCAATTATATCGTGTCCGGGTAGTCTGGTTCTGTCCTTAAATTTACCATCCTTGTCCGTGCAGATTGGTTCCATCCTTGTTACCCGTGACCTCGTATCCCGATATATGAACACCTGTAGGTTACACCGTATAAACCGTAGCCCAGTTTTCTGGGGAGCAAGCGCACCGGTGTTGTTATTTTGTCTGCTTAGATTGCTAAGATGGTTACGCCCTGGTTGGTTTTGCCTCTGCCCGTTTTGGCTGAAATCCTGCCCGCATATTTCCTTACCTGCATGCGGAACCGCTTTGTTTGCTTAAGTTAAAGCAAAAGACCTGCAGAAATTAACGACCCTTGGAGAAGCGTGTCCATTGAAGCCGCCCGGAGCATCCCCAGAGCCGTAGAGACGGACCGTGGGAGAAAACTCGTTAAAATCTGGCGCCCTAGGACCGAAAAAACAATAGTTTTCATTTTAATGGAATTATATAATAATTTATAATTTAAATCTAAATTATTAAAACCGACCCGGAGTTTGCGTCACACACTTTTGGGTTCGACTTTGATGGGACAAATACCAGTGGATGAAACCCGAAGCATCAGTCTTTCCTACAGCTTCCATCATTCTCCTGTGGGAATTGGATACTTTGGGTACCACCGATACGTCCAACCAAAATACACGCCAAGATTTAGTTTAGCAGCGAAGTGATTTCCACACGCACAATAAGGGTGAGTCCAGGTGGGCACTATGAGGTAAGATTACCGTGGTTGGAGGGGCACCCGCCATCGCCAATATTATTCTTTTGTCAAGAAGAGATTAAAAGCACCATACGGATGATGTGCAACCAGTCGAAAACCTCTGGTTGTCGTTAAAAAAGTATAGGAGAAAAAGTTGTAAAGACGTCCCATAAAGGCGATACTCCAGGCGGTGGCGAACTCACGTATAGTGGAACTGCGGCTCGAGGGGACGGTCTGGAGGCTGTTGATGGGAGTGGGATGCCTTGCAACTGAAGTGGCGGCACAATGGGGCCTCAGTGCAGCGGGAAAAACCGCACCCCTCAAATCCAGATCCAGATCCACCAAGTGTTTGCGGAATAGCTGAGTGAAAAGTTGATCGAGGAAGTCCGGAAAGAAGGCCACAACGAGGAAGCTCGCCATTTACCTTATAGGCCATTTGTTAAGGAAGGTAGTCTCACCACAAAGATTAGACCGGCGTTCGACGCGCCGGCCAGAGAAAAGGCTTCCTTTAACTAATGCTTGGAAAAAGGCCCTAATTTGATTTAATCCCTACCATTCTGCTCCAATTTAGACTAATGAAAATACGAAAATCGGTGTACGCTGGGGAGATCGAAATTTCCTGTGAATTGATACCGAGCACCGGATGAGAACATATCAACACAGAAGGGTGGAGGTAATAGCAGTCCTTTTGTACTGCGAGCTAGCATAGAATATAGTCGCCCAGGCTCTGAGAAAATGCGACACCGAGAACACTCCTTACACCAAAGAAACTGTTTTGAAATTGGATGAAAGCTTTTACAATAATTGTGTGCACCAGTGTGCAGAATGAGGAATTCCTGAAATAGTTTTGTTACAGAATCCAGTGCACTTATGGAGGAAGCTAGGTTTGGCGAGAGTGGGAGTTCTTCCAACAAGTCGGCCCTCCCGACAGCGAACAAGCTCTCCTTGGATTAGAGTGAAATAAGAAGAGCGACACTTTAAGTCTCAACTCAACAAGAATTTATAAAAGATCTGGGCCGGATCCTACATGAGCCTATCACCAGACGAGTGATGCTTTCTTTGGTCCAGAGGGTGTTTGACCCAATTGGGTTCCCAATTGGCGACCATAGTCCCGAAATTACTGTTGCTGGAAACTTGGGAGAAAGGGGTGGGTTGGGACACGGAGGTGAAACGAGAGATTGGGAGGGACAAACATTCGTACAGCTATTGAGGGCGAAGAGTCGAGTGGCGCCGATAAAGAAAACCACCATACCACGTCTGGAATTGTTGGCGGCTGTCATTTGTGCAAGACTGTATAAATCCGTTATGACTAAGTCAAAGATTACTTCTGGAGCGGCTCTTTGGCAGTTATCTCGTGAATACGACGTAGTGAGGATGTAATAATTCGAGAATCGCTATAAAAGTTATTAAAGCTTTGTACAATTCGTGGGAACGATGCGGTAGGCACCTTCCCCTTATCCATAAATTAGTTTTGGTAGAAAGGTTTTCGCTGTTAAAATCCTCTGTTCCGATACAGAGTAAGTTCGATCAGGCACTCCAGTTGCAGCAGTTATACCAGTGATACTAGCAGTAAAGTGACCAGTAAAGTAAAAGTTTGTGCCAGTGGACCAGCCGCAAAAGTAAGAATTACTACCAGTAGTTTGTGCGTCCTTCCCCAGCTCCCGCCTCTCTCTAGTTTGCATTGAGTTTCTGCCGTGCATTCTAGACTTGTCTTTCTCTAGCTGTATTGAGTTTCTGCCATACAGTCTAGTCATGCCTCTCTCTAGCCTGCATTGAGTTTCTTCGCCGTACATTCTAGACCTGTCTTTCTCTAGCTGTATCGAGTTTCTGCCATACAGTCTACTTCCTGTCCCGATTCATTTCTGTCCGTTCTTTTGTCTCTACAAGTTACCTGTCCCGTTATCCTGGTATTTAGATATCCGATCGCACAAACCATTACCTCCAGACTTCGGAAATTGAAGAGATCTGCAAGACTACCGACCCCTGGAAAACCGTGTCTTCACTGAAGCTGCCCGGAACGTCCCCGGAATCCGGAGCACGGACCGCGAGAGCAAACTCGTAAAAAAAACTGGCGCCCGAGAACCGAAGAAGAAGTATGTTTTAAGTATTGTAAATTTTGGAGAAATTTTATTTTGTATTTTATTCCAAATAAGTAATTTTAAAAATAAATCCGGAGTTTGCGTCACAAGCTGGGTCTACGACTGAAGAAACGATCTGATAGTCAGCTATCGGTGGGAGAAATGGTACTTGTTGGCAAGGAGAACACCAAGCGTTTGGATTGGTGTTTGGGTCGAGTCATCGAAGTAATACAAGGACAAGATGAATAAGTGCGTCCAGTAGGGGTAAATGTCGGGACAGCTCCTTCGATCTGTGCAGCGCCCCTATGCGTTGGAGTGTACAGATCCGGGAGAAGGTTCACTGCTTCGATGTGCGAAGAATGTCGAGAGCGGAGCTGCCGACGATGCTTCACGGGACAGTGCGGGAGTTAATAAAAGCAGAGTAACCGAGCGAAAATTTGTGTTACGGGTTGTAACACAAGCAAGTGATTTTTTGTTACGCCGTAAAAGTTAAATTTTCGATTTACCGCCGCACCAAAACAAATTGTCGAGACACGAGACCTTTGGACTCGCAGTACCGCCGGACGAAGCGAGACTGAGCGCGCGCAACCAATTCCCACCCGGTCGTTTCCAAATTTCCAGCGCGCCGACCGCTATATAACGCGCTTGCCGGGGCTCGAAAACGGAGTTATTGTGCTACGACGCGAACCTTCCAGGCCACTAGAGCCAGCCAAGGGGACCAGCCGAAGAAAACAATTGAACCCCGGCCAAGGCACAAAAGACAGAAGAGACCTGCAAGAGCTACCGACCCCTGGAACTCCGTATCTTCACTGAAGCCGCCCGGAACGTCCCCGAAGCCGAGGAGATGAACCGTTGAAATAACTCACCAAATCTGGCACCCGAGGCCGAAGAATGAACCGTTGCCACTATTTGCAATGATTTGGTTTAAATGAGTTGGTTTGGTGTAAGTACTACAACGTTAGGATGTATGTTTATTTTGTGAGCCAGGCGTTAGTATCCTAAACATGCCTCAGGTGGGAGAATATTGGGAGCAGAATTATTAGCTGTGCGCGGGAAATAAAACTTTAGGAGAGGACGCCAGTATATTATTTCAAAAGAACCGTCGCTTGATTTGCCGAAGGGTTAATTCGCGACACTTTCCATGGGAATGTGTTTCGGAGCCAACGCAAAATTAGGACCCATCAATAGGAAGAATGCCTTATAACGGTACTTAGTAAGGGACTTGGTGCAGGAATCCATTTAGGAAGGGCATTGAGTTTTCGTATTGGATTTTGGTAGTCAAGGTGAAATCACTAGTTTCACCCGGTTGTAAAATAGAGATACTTACCAGCGGGTATTTGAATTAATCCTATTACGATGCTAGCAATTTCCGGCTTCATCCTGTGCGCGCCCCTGGCGTCCGCTAGGATCAGTTGCGTGTACGGCTCCAGCGCCAGGTTGCCGTGCAGCTGCTGCAGCGACTTGATGCCGAACATCAGGAACAGTGCCCACCTGTATTTATGCCTGATCAGAAGCTGCACATAGTTCCCCTTGCTCTCCATGTCCTTCGTGACCGTGTCCTCCACTAAATGGAGCCTCTGGTCGACGATGCTGTCGTCGTCCTTCCTCGACAGTATGATCAGGCTCCTCCTCGCCTCTTCCCTCTTCCCGACCTTAACGTAGAAGTACGGCGACTCCGGCATAAAGTAGAACGTACCGAAGAATACCACCAGGAGCGCGAGGCAGATCAGTATCAGGGCCACGTAGGAAACGTAAGGGCCGACGACGAGAACTATGGCCGTGCCTAGTGTCTTCAGCAGTATGTTGTAGGTGCCTAGTGTACCTCGGATGTCCTCCTCCGCGATTTCCGCCAAGTAGATGACGAGGGCCGGAAGCGACGTCCCATAGAACATCCCGCCGATCAATCTGCCGATGAGGAGGAGTGCGAAGGAGTTCGCTGCGATCAAGAACAGCCAGTGGACGGACAGCGCTATTGCGCAGAGCAGCATCGTCCTCTTCCTTCCAAAAAAATCCACAGCCCAACCGGCGAGGAAGGCCCCCGGAATTGAGGCTAGAGTCATGGAGGACACCACCCATGACGCTTCTGTCTACGAAATGGAAGAGTGTCGTGAATGTTAAGGTAACTACGCCAGCCAAGTTAGGCCCACTAAGCGAAACGAAATAATAGGAACAAGCTTTCAATTGTTTCGACGATGCCTTGTTTGTATGCAATACAAACATGTTCCAAGGTGACTTCGTACTTTTAACCCTGAGGCACAACAGTTATTTCCAGTAATCGCACTTAAATTGTGTGATCTGTTTTTTGCCAAAATAAAATGATTCATTCATACATGAAAATATATGTGGAATATACGCATTTTCCATCCCAACCTCGACTTTTAGTACAACGTATTTATGAACAGACATTCTTGAGTACGTAGAAGTCTGAAAGATTTTCGGTAGATGTAATTAAATGCAGTGTGTACGAAATAGGAGTACGAATTTACAGCTTGTTGCTATTGTTTCTCTGCAAAAGCTAATTTGGCTGGCTGAAGTATATTGCGGACAAGTTTGTACATGACTTAATGTGTATCCTATCGTTGAATTCTCGGATTGTAAGTTTAGTATAGTCGGCGAAGGCCACGTTGTGATGGTTGCGTTGGCAGCGCAAGACAGGGAAGCTAAAAAGGTGACAATGAAAGGAATATAAGGTGGTTATTGAGAAGTGATTCACGTACGTACCCGTCAGCGTGGCAACATACTGCATATACCGCTTTCGCCTTAGTTTAAGTTTTATGTTGTTAATTATAAACATTATCACTGCTTACTTTACTGTTGATGTTCCTGTTAAAAGATACACCCACCTACATCATTTCCTTTGCTTCAAGTACCGACAAATACAACTAGTTTACACCTAAAAACGTTAAAAGCTGCACATATTTATTAGCTCTCCTATTATAATATTATGCTATATAATGGTTATATAACCATTTGGTGACATTAGCAGATTTGTCATGTCAAAATGACTTTCTATCACCTAACCCCCCGATCTATTTTAGGAAAATAACTTCTAACCCGTGCGACTTTGGACATATGTATGTTTAATACAATTCCATAAAAACACCAAAAACTTGATTGCAAGCTAAAATAAACTACGTATACGGTCGACTGCTACACTTAAACTTAGGCAACCCAACCTACGGATGGGAACATGGAATATACATAAATTTATCATTAAGGAGCAATCAAGAACTTATTAAGGGAAGTAAAAAAATACAAGGCAATACAGGAAACACATATAAAGGAAACGGCTGTGAGAGAAATTGAAGATTATGTGCTCTTTACGAGCGACGGGGAAACTAGAAGGTACGGAGTTGGTTTCTTGGTGATTAAGGAAATGAAGGAGTCCATAACAAAATTTGCCCCCAATCGGAGAGGCTGTGCTACATACAAATTCGAGGTAAATGCGACATGACAATTTTGAACGTGCATGCTCCAACGGAGGAAAAGTCAGAGGAAGTAAAGGAAATACTCTATGAAGAACTGGAGGAAGCATACAACAAGCTAGGAGCAAGCACATGTAAAATGGTACTGGGAGATCTGAATGCGAAGGTGGGAAGGGAACCTATCTACAGGCACATAACAGGCGCAGAGAGTACACACGAAACAAGTAACTATAATGGGAAGCGAGTGATTGAGTTCGCGGAGGAAAAGCAGTTACGGGTGATGAATACTTGGTTCCAAAGGAAGGACATATACAAAGGAACACGGATGTCTCCAGGCAGAAGGTGTACAAATCAGATAGATCATGTAATGATTGACAAGGGGAACAGAAATCTAATTAAAAACGTGAAATCATCCAGAGGCGCAGACATAAGTACGGACCACTTTTTGGACATAATAGATTTAAGAATAGAAAGGCAAAGGAAAGAGAAGATAAGACGAAAAAAGATGAAGAACTACAATATGGAGGAGTTAAGGAGGACAAAGGTCCAGGAAGGATATGAAGGGGAAATAATGACATTTACCAAAGTGGGAACCAGATGGAGACAGGGAGGGGTAATATCGAGGTGGAATGGAAGAAGATAGAAGCAGCTATACTGGAAGCCACGAGAAAGAAAATCCCAGTTAAAGAGAGTAAAAACAAACAAATTAGGTGGGACGAAGAATGTATAAGAGAGACAGAGAGAAGGAACGAGTTGAGAATGCGGGTAGTAAGATCACAGAGCCAAGATGACTGAGAGGCATACAGGGAACAAAGAAGAAGGGCAAAGAGGATATATAGACACAAAAAAGAGCCACGATGGAGCAGGAAGCAAGAGATATAGACGCATATTACAAAAGGGAGGAAATTAGAAACTTTTATAGGGAACTCAAGAAAGGGAAACAAGGGCATGATCAAATGATTTATATCAGGAATAAGGAAGGCAATAGAAGTGAAGATACGAAAATAACGGAAAGATGGAAACAATACTTTAACGAGCTGCTGAATGAAAACCTAAACGAGAGGGAGGACCTGGATGAGGGAGATGGAACGGCGGTGGAGAATACGGTGAAGGATCCAACAAGAGATGAGATGGAGGAAATAATAGGGAAGCTAAAAAAACAACAAGAGCCCGGGAAAAATGGGATAACTGCGGAAAATATAAAATATGCTGGGAGTTTCCTAAAGGAGGAAAGCAGGAAAAACTACCGAAGGGTTGGGAAAATGCCACAATAATACCGATACTAAAGAGAGGAAATGCAATGGAATGTACAAGTTACAGAGGTATATCCCTGCTGGATGTAACCTAGAAGATAATGGCAACGTTGATAAAAACAAGGATGGAACCAATAGTAGAGGCTCAAATAGGCGAGTATCAGGCAGGATTCTGGAGGGGAAGGGGGACCACGGACCAAATCTTTATAATGAAGGAAATACTAACGACCTGTTATGTATATAAAATACCAGCGATGAACCTGTTCCTTGATTTCAAGAAAGCGTATCGCCATCAAAAGAACTAAACTGCAAGAAGATGGAATGAGGGAACTGGGAATGCCCCCAAAAATGATAAGGCTAGTCAAGATGACACTAAGGCGAACAGCGGGCAGCGTTAGGACAAAAGGGGGGTACTCAGAGAACTTAGAAGTTAGGCTGCGGCAGGAAGACCCACTCGCAGCTCTGCTCTTTAATATAGTATTAGAGAAAATCATTGGGGAGTGTCAATTGAATAGGGAGGGCAACCTCATGTACAAGAGCCACCAGGTAATCGCGCTACTGACAAGAAATGAGAAGGACCTGAAGGATATAACAGGAAGAGTAGCTACCGTAGCGAGTGGAATGGGGCTACAGGTAAATCAGGACAAGAGCAAACTAATGAGAATCGGAGCAAAAAGGGGGGGATGAAAAGTTCAGGGTGCAGACTGGTCAGGGAGTAATGGAGTTTGAAGAGTTGGGGGAGTTCGTGTACCTGGGGGCGAGAGTGTCGAGCAACTGCGACGAAGGGAAAGAGATTGAAGCGCGATTATTAAAGGCAAACAGGTGCATAGGAGCCATGAACCATCTACTAAGGTCATAACAGCTATCCAGAAGCTCCAAAATAAAATTGTATTAAACGGTTCTACTTCCAACAGTATTATACGGACGCGAAACGTGGGTCTTCATTAAGAAGTATCAGGAAAGTCTAAAGAGATGGGAACGGAAGATGATAAGAAGAATAGTGGGAGGCAGGAGGACAGATGAGGGTTACACCAGAAGAACAAATGAAGTGTACGCAATATACTAGGCTCATAAAATAGATGCGATTGTGATATCTCGGAGATTACAATGGTTGGGGCACGTAGAGAGGATGTCC
>JAWQRJ010002057.1:0-14285 GCA_033557515.1 Diorygopyx duplodentatus | reverse complement strand
TGCATTTTTTAAAAAAATAGAACACCATCTATTTTTTTGAGACAACTGAGGCCTCCATGAGTCCTGAATTTAACAGTGTAATTGTATCCTTTTGTTACTGTCAAATTCTGTCATTTTAAGTTAATATTATCTTATCGTAAAAGAACAGAAGTGTCTCGGTTATTCTTTAAAATACGATTTTCAAAAACTATTAACTAAACTATTAAATAACAATTTCGGGTACCCTGCATAAAAATTTCGGGGTTATATTAAGTGATCATTTATTTATATTTTTTGATAATCAATTCTTTTTGCTAAAAGAATATGCTTTTCTGAAAAATGTGTCCACATTTCCTCATTTTGATTCAATATGGGATGGTAAACTCGAAATTATGTTTCTTTCTAGTTTTTTTTTCACAATTTCTTGAGAGTATAAATTTTTAATATTGTCATGAACTAACTCAAATAAACAAAAAAAGTTTAGATCAGAGATAGCCTACTTTTGTTTCAGATAATAAAATTGTCGAAAATTGTCAAATTGAAAGAATTTTTTTTTGACAATTTCCCATTTTGCAATATTTTACGTTACCACACTTACATCGTAAATTACTGCTTAATAACCAAAGCAATGTTGAAACTTAAAATGATATTTTTTTATGAAGTACACCTACTATGTTTTGCAATCGTTTTTACTACTAATGAAAACAATATCACTAGTAGTAAGATGATATATACACAAAAAATGAGTAGGTATATTATATGTCATTTCTGTTTTTTTGTGTAAGAAGACTGCAGTCCCAAGATACTAAAATTGAACAACAATTGAACAACAGATTGGCAAGACACATAAGATTTGTTTTTTAAATAGAAGACATTGCATATTGTCGATTATAATTGAAGTGAGTTGGCTTCTGTGAGTAAAAGTACTAATAAGTGAGTATCGAAAAATTATAAATAACCGAAATATTTGCAATTAAATATCTAATGTGAGCAAAGGTTAAGTTTCGCTGTTTTACCTGCCCATTTCAAATATGTGTTCAGAACAGCTTTGTTTTTCAAACAGAAATAATTTTAGTCGTAAAAATTTTAAGGTTAGTGCTGAGAGTTAGCTGTCAATGGGACAGGGGGCGAGCGTTGACATCAGAGTATCATGCATTAAAGTCCCTAGACGTATAAAGTACCGCGATTGGCCGCCATTTTATGTCCACGTCAAATTCAAAATCGTAAGAACTTCCGTCTGATTAAAGAATACGAATAGCCGGGTAGGTAAATAATTTGGTAAATAAATTGGTTAACAAATAAATGTAGACACCATTTTGGCCAAAGTTTGCGCCAAAACAAACTTAGCTTAATAATATCAATTTGTCAATTTTATCAAAGTGGTCAATTTTAAAATATTTAATAAATGGTTCCGTCATTTTATAAAAGAGCATTTGAAAAGGTAGGAAGGTATTGTAGGAAGCAAAAATTCATCTAATCATATGATTTTAAATATAAATCTGGAGTAATAGGAGCACATTTTGAACACGAAGAGTCATTGATATACATAAGTAGAACCGAGATGTAGTGGTTTGAGAAAATGTGTTTTGGGAAAGCTGTTGTGTTGAGTAGCACAATGCAGCACTAAAAAATCGTAAATGTAATTTTTGTGTTACCCCACCTCCTTTTCGTGAATTTGTATTGTTGTAGCGTACATTGAACGCTGTAAATTGCAACTTTGAAGAAATTGTATAATTGTATTCCAGTGTAAAGTGTTGAATTTTTAGAAATTTGACTCTTTGGGATCCTTTTTGAAGACAACAGAGAAAAAAGCGCGGATATTGAATTTTGTATGTATTATTTTTGACGTTGCTTCTTTGTGGTACAAAACAGGGCAAACGTAGAACAATATACTATAATTGAAACAAAAATCAAAAAGTGTGGGCGAATCTAAGCTGCCAATTACATTCATAGATAACTAAATTTTCCATCAATCATGGATTAATAGCGTACTCAATATCTAATTTTAGAATAGCAGAGTTTTCAAAGTATTAAATTGAAAATAAGAGAATCTAAAAGTTTCCCCGTTAACAACGATACAAATATGTAACAATTGTGTACACTAATTTCGATAATAAAACTATCTTAAATGACGTGAAATTAAAATGGCAATAGGGTATTCTTTAGGTAGCGTCCAAACTGAATTGGACATCTAATTGAATATTTGACAATAATGTGATAATACGAAGAACACCATATCCCGCAACTTTTTTTTAAATAATGCTCCATTTTGAACGCTTAAACTTTTGTTGTCCTTTATAGAATACATTTATAAATACATACTCTCATTTGACAATTTTTTCCCGAAATTATATTAATTAATTCGAGTGAATGAGAGTTATTTAGATTCGCGCCCACTGAGATTGTTTCCGATAGGAGTGATAAGCTACCTTAAGGTCAAGAACAGATGGATCATCGGTTTTTATCGAGTTGTATACAGTCAAGTCGATTTTGTCGACTCGACAAAAACCCCTCCGTCTGTTTTGGAGCCAAGTTATGTTTACAATATTCGTCTGTCAAGTAGATACGTGCTTATTATGCTTATAGTATGTGCTTATGTCCCTTAGGTGCTGTCTAGCAAGCGAGAAGCCTTTGTCTATTATTTTTAGCAATGTGTTGTAAATAAGCCGTTTTATATAACCACGTCATTGTTATCTTACGCTATCTTACAAGAGAATTCATTTGCAAGGCAGCAAAAAGATCAATAAAAAAAACATTTATGCAAATCGATCAAATTTTGCTTATGCTGGTGTTTGTTAAAAAAATATCGTGTAATACGATAATACTTCGGTGAAACATGGATTTAATGAGCTTATACGTAGATTAAAGCATGCGAGTGGAATAATAAATTAAAACAGTGCAATTTATCTCACCTGATACATATTGTTAATTGGGGAATGTGCATTTCCTGTGCTATGAAAAGAAAATCAAAAAGGAAATGAGTAAATAGGTGGTTAATGAAAACATGAAAATATTTCAATTTGAAGTTGTAATATGTACTTTCGTTACAAACAACTGGGGTCTTCCAACCGACGAGTCGCCGTTTTATCTCTCCATATACTTGTGTATAGGTTGTCAAAGTAATTCGTAAAACGATTACCTCATCTAAAATGTATAAATTATTTGGGAATTCCGACCATATTTTTTTTTAAATCGATATATTTCGTGCCTTCTGTGAAGGTACCCTTTATTATAGCTCATAAACTGACCAAATCTTAGAGGAAGTCATAAAAACATAAAGCTATAAAATTATATGAGATGTATAGGGCGCGTCTAGGATTGCATAACTGAACTCTTCTTTTTAGCGCAGTTTAGGCAGTACACAAATGGAATAATTTTTGAAACATACATAATATAAACATAAAGAATTCTAACCATTTTTTTATATTTATACAGAAATATTTTAAATAAAATCTGATAATACAGAGGATTTCCAAATTGAGCATAAACGGCTTCATACGTGCTATTTTCTACCAATTGTATTTTTGTTTGTACACAAATTACAAACAATTCAATATCTGGTCTTCCAACCGTTGCAAAAGCTAAGACATCTTACACTTATTATCGTCCCCGCGATTTTTATTTTTTTGGTGAATGTTCAAAAAATTATTATGACACATCTACGTGCATTATATACATAATTAAATTTAGTCTTTTTTTGATCGCAAAAATCCTAAGGGAAATGGGGAACAACCAAATGCCGGAAGCAAAATTAATTTTAGTGTTGCCAAATTGTATAAAATAATTTGTTTTTGTGTATTCACATACACACCTTGATACTTATTGCACAATTTAAAAAAGCATCAATGGTATGATATAAGAACATTTTATTGATAAAATAAATTTAAGGTTACTTTTGCAAGTGAATGCAATTATCTTCCTAGTTAGTCAATTATAATATTCCACTTGCGTAGAGCTAACATGAACCTCTTGAATCGATTACATCAATATACAAATGCCTAAAGAAAACGCTAGTTAGCTACAATAATTAACAACGCTTGTATTTGGTAAAACCCAACATAAGCTTTATTTTCTATTTTTAATCAAACGGGGCACAATATTGTTTTTAATGTTGTTTATAGTATTTGCAATCAAATCTAGATTTATCTCACTCATTTTAAAATTAAATGAACTGATTAGTTAAGTAAAATAAAGTACAGGACACAAAGGTGGTCCTTCCGGAGATGTCGTCGGATGACTTCAGGGCTACCTCGATTTTTTACCATTTGCACTTCATCTTTTTCTAGAACCATAGAGCACACCAAGGTACACAGATATTCCGACAACACCCAGTTTTATCACTCTTTTTTCACTCTCATTGTCCAGGAGGACAATGTAACGAAGTCCTTGCCAATATTAACTCTGACATCAGTAGTCTAACGAAAGACAATGTGGTATTTATTAATTCAAGTAAGTCTTCTGTTATACTTTCTGGTAATATTTTTGTTGGTGGTAGGATGACACCACTGTAGAAATACTACTCCAAAGTTTTCTGGTTGTATCAAAAATCTTGGCTTGTACTTACTTGCATTCAGACAAGTTTATTTTATTTTTAAAAAATTTATATTCTTTTCGTCATCAAATGGGTTGAAATTTACGTTTGCTTCTATCGACATCACTTGTGCTGTCAAGAATGAATTACTGTCACAGTAATTCATTCTTGGTGTAATCAATTCATTATGGTGTGTAATTCATTCTTGGCGTTGTGTGGTCAATTAGGTATATCATTTTTGTTTGGATTCCTCTGATGTAAAACGTATACAAGTTGTATAAAACTCTTGCATAAGATTTGCTTATGGTATAGGGACCCCGGATATGTTTCTTTTTTCTTTCAAAGATTTCAGACATGATGTCCACACTATCAATTCACGTAATAAGAGTAATACTTATATCAATTCCGAGCGACAATCTTGACATATTCAAACGATCATCTTCTTACAATATTGCTCATATTTACAGTAAAATTCAACATATCTTGCGAAGTGGAGAGATACATTTCATATAATTTACTTCTTTTGTATATTTCACATAATATCCTTTTGGCTTGTATGGTGCTATTATTACACTAAATTGCTTAAAAATTACCAAAAAAAAAAATAAATAATGTAAAATTCCCTGTATAAAATTAATTTGTAATAATAGCACGAAAAGGAAGGTTTTATTAATAATAATACATCTGCAACTTGTGTGAAAGGCCTTTATAATATCTTGCTTTAATGGCACATTGCTAGTTTTAATTGAAAAAGCAAGTTTTAAGTGAAAATAAAAATGTGTACATCCTCTGATTTACAGGAATTTTTTTTATTGGGGGGGATTTATAGCAGCGGAGTGGGCTAGTGGGCAACGCGACGGCGGACAGTGGGGCGAACTAAATCATCTCAAAATTCGATTTTACTAAATATTACGTAGTCCTAAAGTATGCACTCATCCTGATGTAGTCCAGTCCAATAGTAAGAAAATAAAGCCGATAGATGCACAAGGTCTGCTAGAAAATTTTATGTTTTTAAACTGGGGATGCTAATAACATGAATTAATAGTTTTCCAACAAAATATCTCGAGGCTAAACCACATTTGTGGAGCCAAAAAACCACGAAATTTACGGCCTTTTACATTGGTCTGCAAAAAAAATTTTTGGTCGAACTGACACCATTCCTGCCGATTCTTAGCCCCCTACTATTTTTATTACTTTTCAATAATAATTTTGACACGAATTTGATTTGGAGGGGTGAAAAGGATTATTTTAGTTGTAAAGAATAATAAATAAAAAGTAAAATAATAAATATAAAAAGCTAAATAATAAATGTAAAGAATAATAAATAAATAAGATAAGTACCTTCATTTGGTACTTGCTTTCCTTTTGTACCCTGAAGTAGAAGTTTCTCTTACCAAAGACCAGGAGAAACTTATTCCCATTGGCCAACAGGTCAACTTTCAGGCTTGTCTTTGATAAGTCAATAAACAGTCTCCATTTGTCTGGGTCACATGGCATCTTCAGTTCTGCCATCAATGCATTTGAATTAGGGCAGAACACTAAGTCTTCATCTTCCGAAGAAAGTAATTTCAGGGTTGACTGCCTGGACCTGTAAGAAGAGATTTTTACGCCCTTTTCTAAGAAATTGTACTGCTGAAGTCGCGAGCCAAGAAGTTGAGATTTACTCTTAGGTAACTCCGAATCCCTGACGAGATCATTCAATTCCGACTGAGTAACGAGGTGGGGTTGTCGATTAGCTGAATCAGCTGAATACTCTTCATAATCGGTGGACGTATCATCATTCGATGGTCCAGGCTGTGGCTCAGTCTTCCAAATCTTTTTCAGGCCCTAGAGTATAGGTTTTTGGGGGCACTGGGATTGGCAAAGATTCGTTGTGAGGAACTGGTCTTAGAGCTGAAGGGATATTGGGATACTGAATTGTATGCTTACTTTTGCTAGAGAACCCGACGGTGGAAGTCATACAAATGTAACATTCTATGAGATGACAGCGAGGTTCGTGCCAAACCATGGGCACAGCAAATGGCATTGATTTACGGGTACCTTTGAGCCATTTGGTCAAGCTGCTGTAACAAGTAGTACAACAAACTATTGGAGCCCAATCCTTGTCCTGATCGCCAACTTGGTAATCAAAGTAAAATTTGTAAGCAGTTTTAACAAGCGGGGAAAGGGGTTTTCGTTGCGCTTTTAATGTCAATTCCCCGCAAACATAGCAGAAGCTATGTTTTTAAGGGATGATTTTTATACCCGCGTGGCATAATTAAATAGTAAATCAATGCTCGATATTAATCACAACTCACACTCACGTCCTGTAATTCACTCGGAAGAAGCCGGAGTAAAAAAATTACTACCGTTTTCCACAATTGGAAACACAGAATCTCCGCCTAGAACATCACAAGTTGACTGCGATCGCAAGAGATGTACTGAGGGAAGATAAGGATTACAGTGCAGGACTATAGTGGCAAAAGAAATGCAAGTTTAAGCTTGTCAAAGCATGAAAATTCCTGTGCAAACCTGTGCGAGGTATTGCGAGCGGCAGCGTGGTAGTACAGTGAATCTTCCAAACTTTCTTGCGACGGCTTCGGGACCGCTCATCCGCTTTTAGCCAAAATTGTTGCTATATATTTTTATTATTTAGGGGTGTTTGGGGGAGGATAAGGGGGGTTGGAAGCTGGAATATGTAGAAAATATGTGAAAAGATTGCGAAAAAAACGGAAAAATCGTTTTTTTTATATAATTAAACACGGGCACATCCACCTCCCCTGCCTTCCAATTCTACCTCCTTGCTACAATCTTCATGTTTTAGAACTTTTCACCTCTCTAGCCCTTCAGAAGAAATTTAAAGGCCATAAAATCATCGAAAAATGATAAAAATAGGTGGGGGGCCTCCCCCGAAAACGGGGGGAAACGGCAGTCATATATATTATACGGATTCAGGAGGTCATTTTACATAAGAATCAGCAGGAATGGTGTCAGGGCCGATTCTCATGCAGACCAGTGTTATCATTTTTTCCATTCCCCATTTGTCATTCCCAACACAAATAGAAAGAGCATTGAATTCTCTATAAATTTCATTGGGGCAACTTTTTTCTAAACCCATTACTAAGTGAGCTACAGCTTTCTGAAAATGACACTTTTTTCGAACTTCACAGAAAGTGGAGTCTACTATAACATATGAACTTATCCAATGTCTCTATTCTCCGAAGAAGGAACGAGAAAAGACACAAAATCCTCGTTCTACAGTGCATTCATCCCATTAAACAACCTAGAGCTGATCGGAAAGGATAGGTTTTTTGTTATTGACGGAGGGTACCTTCTTCACGAAGTAACATGGCCTCGAAATGTTTCCTTCAAATCTATTGTCAAAAGTTATGTACCTTACCTTCAGAAAAATGTTGGATCACAGGTCGCGGTTGTGTTCGATGGGTATCCATTTCAGGGAGAACAGACTGGAACAAAGAGCGCTGAAAGAGTTTGTCGATCTAGAACGCACACTCTACTGAAGTCGTAGTGCCAGCAGACGTGATAAACATAATTCCTCAGGACAAATTCCGGCGAATGATAGAAACAAGAATCGCTTCATTTCGTTGCTTAAAACAGAATTTCAAAATTGAAAAATTCAAGCTGACCAGGCAGAAGAAGACGCTGATGTCATGATTGTAACCTCAGCCACAACAATGTTCTTTTCACTCATGCAATCAGCGGATACGATATAACATCCCCTCTTTTTGGGTAAGAAAAGGCAAAGTTTTGTAGCATTTTGAAAAACCTGAAGACATTTCAAACGTGTTGAAAACAACAAGAAACCAGAGGCTACTCGTCAAGAAATAATCAAGGCTGGGGAAAATTTCATTATCGCACTGTACAGTGGATACACAGGCACCACACAGAAATTGAACACCTTGAGGTTCCAGTTATTTGTTAAGTCTGCCACAAAAAGCAAAGTTCACCTCGCAAGGCTACCACCAACGCAAGAGGCTGCACAGCATCATTTCCTCCAATGTTACCATCAGGTGCAAGCTTGGCTGAGATACAACATCCCTCCTGAAGAATGGGGGTGGGTTCGCAGCTCTGGCGGTCTCATTCAGCCAATTCAAATATGCCATAACACAGCACCTGAATCCTTGCTGCATGTTGTTTCACTCAGCTGTAAAAAGGGGTGCAGCAAGTCCTGAAGTGCTGAGCAATTTGCAAAAACTGTAACGGGGTCAACTACGAAAATGTATATGACATTATTTCCCCAGAAGAAGAAGATGATGAAGCTGATGTCTGGGATACCACCGACCAAACCAACAACGACGATAACTTTGACGACCAGGTTGATGATGGCACAACAGACTTAATGAAGATCAAGGCTGTTGAAGAACAAGCAAAATGCTCGTCTACTCCTCAAGCTGAGGTTGTCGAACCAGGCCCATCAACCCGCAAGCGCACCAGACGTTGCTAATGTACAATAACAATGTTATTATACATAATTTTTACTTACATGCATGTAAATACCTGCTATTAATATTCTCTCTTAAGTTCTAAATAAACAATTTTTCACAAAGACTTTTTTTACAATGTTGTCGTTGCAATTAATCATTATTGACATCTTGCAATTACCTATAATATAAACAAGTTATATTAAAGAGAGTAAAATGAAGGAAAAATTTAGTCAAAAGTTGATTTTTCTTATTTTCCACAAAAAAAGGATCATTTTCAGTGAGCTGTAGCGCGCTCAGTAATAGGTTTAGAAAAAACTTGCACCATATATAGTACCAAAGATGCATAGTTTTCGAGTTATAAGCAAAAAAATTTAAAAAGTCCGTAAATTTCGTGTTTTTTTGGCTCCACAATGTTTAGCCTCAAAATATTTTGTTGGAAAACTATTAATTCCCCATAAACAGTAAAAACAAAAATCTTCTAGCACACCTTTTGCATCTATTTTCTTACTATCGGACTGGACTAATAGTTACAACTTCATATTTTGTTATGGTCTAATTTAAATTTAAAAAAGACAAATTAAAATGTATGTCCCCTGAATTGAAAGACAGTCCTTTGACATGGCTTCACAATGAGGGACCAAGTGCGCTAAATTTTACGAAGGAGGAAGCCTTAGCACGTTACATAGTATATTTATAATATATATTTGAGTTTATCCAAGCAAAATTATTAACAATTAAAGAATGTGTTAGACGCAAAGAAATGTAAAGTTCTACCATCTTATAAAGAACATCAGAAGCAAAAGAATGCTATCCTGATGCAATAACTGTGACAGATATAAAGGCAAGTGTTAAACTTGAAGATATTTTAACTCATACTGTTAAACGAATTTTCAAAATTTAGTCTGTAAAGGACCCTAAAACGTATTACATGAAAAGGAACTGATCTTATACGTAAAATGGGGATATGATGGATCCTGGGGCAAGCGTAGTACAACCAAATTTTGTCTGGAGAAAGTGAAATGATTTCTGATGCAAATCTCTTCAATGGTTCCCTTAAAAATAATTGTTCCCAAAACTAAGAGAGTTATTTGCGAAAATTAAATGCCATCTTCTAATCGATATTGTTGTTCGATATCTATTGAATTTTCCAAAGAAACTCCAAGTAAAACAAGAGAAGTTATTAATGGGATAGAGAGCGACATTTCTCATGTTCTGCAGACAGAGGTAATTAATAATAATTAGAGTATTTCAGAACATAAAGTTGCTTCGGTAAAACATGAAATGATTTTAACAATGATGGATGGTAAAATCACTCAAGTATCGACAGATACGCCATCTTCCTCAACGTGTCCCATCTGTCTTGCAGAGCCTTCCGAAATGCACAATTTAAAAGTTATCAAGAATAAATAAGACAGGCAAGAAGCATACTAATTTGGTCTTTAGATTTTACATGCTTGGGATACGTTTCATGGAATGTGTTCTGAATATTTCATATATCAGATCATAGATTCGGAGGATACTATAACATTGTATTTTAACTAGAATTTTATGACCTTATAGTTATTTCATTAACGCATGCCCGTATTTTAATACATATTATTTTGAATTCAAACTTTAAAATTTAAACAATTCGTTATAGAACCAAAGAAATGTGTTTTACTCTATGGCCTAAGTTATGCACTAGAAAAAATAACAAATTTATGACATCTCTAGTCTAATTTATTTCTCTTAACTTTTATACAAAATTTCAACCTTCAAGTTCAAAAATAATGAATTTTGACATGATTTATGTCTGTTCTCCCCACTGAGCGGTGATGCCGTCCCCCCTCTCTTCTCCTTAGGTATCTAAGTGCTCACGGTTGCCACATCCACTGTGAACACACTTTAAACAGCCAATGGTTAGCATCTGCATATGCGCATGGCAGTCTTCCCACTCCAACAACGTTTCCCCACTTCACATTCTACTCAATCACTGCCGTGTTTTGTTCCATTCCAGGACAGACAGTTTTTTATTTTCTCTCTTAAAGAGATTATCTTAATGCATTCGGTCCAAAATTTCGATCGTGAGATTTTGACATATCTGGACGAATTATGGTATTCTAAGACTAATTGTACCAATTTTGGCCATTGGTCTGTCCGTCCGTTCGGCTGTTAGATATAGTTTGTGGCCTGGACATCTACCAGTTCTAAATCTTTTACGTAAAAAAGTTTTAAATAAAGTTGCATGGTTTCAGCCTTTCTCTCTTCTCTATGTATTTTCATATATACAGCGTGTCCCATTTCTTGGAGACGCTATGCAACTTCAGATTTTGAATGGGAACACCTGTATATTATTACATTTTTGGGTTCCCTATGAAATTTATGGTCTATTAAACATACATATGTCCTAAGTCGTACCGTTTAGAAGTTGTTCCTAAAATAGATCGGGGGGTTAGGAGAGAGAAAGTCGTGTGAGTGATCCACACCAGTTGATTTATATGATATGCCGAAGTCCTTGGGTTGTTTACAGTTCTTTGAATACTTGGAATATGGCAGCTGTTCCTAAACATTTTAGCGATTTAAAATTACCAATTAATAGTTTCAAAAAATAAAAATCCCTTACAAATTAAATCATTATTTAAAAACAAAGGAAGAAATTAGGTAAATTTATTACTCCATCTTTCCCTAAAACATTGGTAGAATGTTTTAGGGACAATAAATGTTAAAAAAGCAAGAAGAATACCAATTTTTCCACACGCATCTCTAGTAGTTGCATACCCTCCCCGATAGCTGGTTATTTTAAAAATAGTTTTAATGGAACAATCCCTTTTTGTAAATTTTAAAGTTTTTTCAAAATTTTAAGAAGTTCAAACATTCCAAAAGTATTTAAAAAAAGGGTAAATTCACTCTTGTTTTTACAGACATTTTTGACAGGAAAAATGTGTAGGGACTTTAGAGTAAAAAGTTATTAAATATTAATGTTTAAAAATTTAGTAATTCACACATTAAGATATTATGCTACGTACATGTAGGTACGTACGTACGTAATGGTAGGTAAGGGAGGTGGTTAATTTTATCGTTTTAATCAAGGTTCTCAAGGTTTTTATGCTTCCCCTAAGATCCGTTGGCTGAATGTTCACATAAAAATTCGCCAAAAATGGTAGAGTTTCCGGTGGTAATAATTAACACATAAAGCAATACATGTATTTTATTTGTCAAGGCAAAACAAGGATTCCTAGTTATATGTTTGTTTATGTATTTACCTAGTTGATCAACTGAGGATACTCCAAATATTCACTAGATGTCGCCACATACTTTAAATTTCAGGAATAGCAAGGCTTGTTACGATGAACTTTCTCGGTTATAAGCAACGTTGCTATGTATTACCATTTAACAGGCAGTAAAAAGAACAAAAAACTGTGAATAAACAAGTTGCGCCTGACATCTGCACTGAATATGGTTTTATTTGCTGGTATGTGGGCGCGATTCCAGTGTGTAATAAATATTTATTATTAGATAGTAATTGTTCGTTTTTCATAGTTTAGTAATTTTGTTATTATTCATAGTTTGGAAAGTTAAGTAAATTCCATAATCAACATGAAAAGTCTTATTTTTTGTCAATATCACATAATCATGTTTTGTGTCATTTCTGACGTTTTTTTTAAATAAATATTGCTATTATATTAAGTGTAATAATAGTGACGTATGCGAGCAATGGATTAAACTGTTTAATGTGTTTCTCAATTTATTTCGCAGTTTAATTAAATAAATAGTGCTTAAAATGCAATTCATTATTAGTCATTATTTCAGTAAATGTTGGTTAAGGATACTATAATAATATGGGGTAGACAAATAAATAATTAGCCAGAATACCAAGAGATATAATTACAAAAAATATTAAATGGTCTTGTGCAAAAATGCACCAACGCTATTAAATGGGTTAATTGATCGATAGGTTAATATTTAAAAAATGATGAATTATATTTAAAAAATGATGAATTATATTTAAAAAATGATGAATTATATTTAAAAAATGATTTTGAAAATGACAATTTTATAGTTTTATTTTAATAGAATAACTACGGAGTTGTATTAAATAACTTTAATCATTCATAAATGAGTTATTTAACAAGTTCTTATTTTTATTTTAAACAATGTAACGGTTAATAAATAAGATATACAACATGTGCGTATATGGCAATCTACTAATGTTTCGATAAATAAATTTATTTCTGATGACCATGTCTAATTTCAGGATATATTTGTTAAGATGAGTGCTGACCAATACAGGAACAACCAAAAAAATAATAAAAAAACATGGCCTAACTGACCAGGGATTTAAATCTAAGGGTAAGTTTGAGTGGGGGTTTTCAATAGGCTGTTTAACGCAAAACTTAATCTAAAGCCAATCCAATTATAATCTCACCAAATTTTTAAAAAATAATTAAATTTCAGTTAATTTCACCAAAAATAATCAATTAAGCACCCATAATCGTAATAACTGTACATATTTACTTGCACAGACATTTTTCTTAAACTACACTCTAACTAATAGACAATAATTAAATTAAATAAATAATTAAATAAATTATTTATTAAAATAAATAAATAATTAAATAAAAATCTAACACAGCGACGAGAAAAATCATTCCTTTAGTGTTGCATTTAATTGTTTTACGGGCACATTTCTATGTAAATCCCAATCTCTGGGTAGTGTTTGTAAGATTTTACACATGCTATTGAATCTCACTCTATCACCATGTTTATTTCGAATGCGTGGAGATCTTAGATGCGCAGGATTTCTTAATTCTTAAATTATATATCCCTCCCTGATTTTTGTCGAATTTCATCTTCTTATAATTTCGAAGAATCATATTATAGGTGAGCAGGTGGGGGAGGAGCAGTACTCCTTATTGCTCTGTTCTGGGCGTTCTGAGTGCACTGCAACCCCCTTCATTTATCTTTAATTGCCCTTTAAAATTCCTTAATTTTATCCTTCATATGTGGCGTTCGTATATGTATCATCTTGGTTTTCCTTACGTTTATTGTCAGACCCTTGTCATGGCACAATCCCTGAAAAGCTTTGAAAGTTCTTGAGTTGTCTCATGACCACATCCAGATGAACATGCGAAGATAGCAGCAGCTTGCATTCACTTCATCTGCAAAATCCCCCAGAAGGTCAATGGTGCCTCTTTTTAATCTAAACCCATACTGTTGTTGTAGGCTTTCGCGGCCGGTGTTCAATATTCTTGGCTTTCCGGTGGTCGCCGCGTCGGTGAAGAAACTCTCCGTTGGCGTTTCGCCGTTCGTTGCAGACGGCATCTTCAGAACTAACTGACTTCAGAACTAACTTCCATCAGTTAGTTCTGAAG
>JAWQRJ010002056.1:0-14286 GCA_033557515.1 Diorygopyx duplodentatus | reverse complement strand
TCACCAACAAATATATCGGCTATTTGTTCATTATAATGAATTAGACAAATCTATTCTATATCTTCAATATTAAAATTATTTAGTAAAGAAACTTCTTCGTAGGCTATTTTTAATCACATATTAGTTTCTTCTTTTTTTAAATGTATTTTAGTATTTGTATGAGCAAAATAATCAATCAGCGTTGTATTTAACCAAAAAGTCAGCCCCAATTATACCGCGATAAGATAACTTTAGTATTTGTAAACCAATTTTCTGCACC
Source organism: Diorygopyx duplodentatus (assembly GCA_033557515.1). NCBI lineage: Eukaryota > Metazoa > Arthropoda > Insecta > Coleoptera > Scarabaeidae > Diorygopyx > Diorygopyx duplodentatus. Next base: position 14,027 of record JAWQRJ010002056.1, on the reverse strand, counting down.
TAATTTGATACTCCCTGCTATGTATTTATCGGATTTTGAAATAGGTTTATGATTTGCAGATGTAATTTGCATTTTATTTGTAGAAACCATTTTTGTGCAAAGATTGCTAAAGTTTATTCTAACTATATTATTATTTTGCAGTGATATTTCAGAACCTAAATCAATTTGCTCATTTATTTTTATGTTCTCAAATTCACAAGCATTTATATTTTTATTAATTACAGTGGGTTTATTTTCGGGAAGTTATTGCACCTCCTGCACATTTTGTTCAAAATGTTTATCAATATTAGCAATTGTATCCGAATTAATAAAAGAATGATTTTGTTTTTAATTAACGTTTTGGCCTAAAACAGTAGAAATTTGATACTCTCTCTTTGATTGGTAAATATCCTCAGGTTTTACCAAAATTTCTCTCGAAATCACGTAATCTTTTACTTGTTTTAGTTCTGCCGCAGTAATGCTTAATATGATATCCGGTTTATGAGAATATTTAGAGGAACCAAAGGAGTATATTCCTAATGGGAAAAAACATAAAAGAAGTATTAACTGTGCAACTAATTTGCTAAATTAGCTATTTCAATGAAATAAATTAGCTAATTCAAAACTATTAATTAATCTTTGTAAAAAGATTAGAAAAATCAAAACTTTTGAAATATTTTGAATTTTACAAGCGGTGGCAGTGAGCGATTTTGACCACCCAACAATAGTTTGTTTTATGGCAGCTCATGTTTGTATTTCATTATGATATGCATTTACACACTGATTTTAGGTAATTGATTGGTGTTTTTTACAAAAATGAGCAAATAATACATCAAATACACTATTAATTATTATATTGTCAATTGTTATCGCAGTATGATATCTTTTAGCTGTTGAAGCAACGAAATTAGGATGCTATTTTTCAGTATTTATCATTCGATAACATTATTTGTGGTGTAATCAAATCATTGGAAGTACCAGTCATTTGTTTTTGTAGATAATAGTAATAGGCGGCCATGGTAGGAAATAAAGACAGTTTATCAATTTGCGCCACATTTGCGTTTGTAATTCCTTGTCAACATAATATTTTATGCTAAACATCATAAACTGCTTCAATTATGTGTAATTGTGTAATCCTAAATAACGGAGATCTGCAAGAAACCAAACTATTTTTGGTATTAATCTTTACACACCCGAAAGGTTATACGATTTGAACAACGATGATAAAAAGATTTTATTTTCTAATCATTTGAATAGTGGCCTTTCAACGGGACCTACCAAGCATTATTTTTAGCTAAAAATTACTTCAACTTGACATGTGGTAACTTCATGAACATACAAAAAATTTGCCATTTAAAAAGCTTTACTTTTATGAAGAAACTATAATAATACATAAATTCTGCTTATGTATTCTGCTTAGGCTGTATATAATATATCACATAACTAGGGCTTATTATCAATTACCCCATCTATGGTATCGTACAGTATTTATCTCCTATCACTTATTAATGAAAGTGATATATATATATTATTACAAATAATAAATTATATCTACAAGAAACCATATTGGATCTTCATCCAGTACATACGCTGCTAGATGTACTGGATGAAGATGAAGAGGCCTGAATCCCACCTAGGAGACGACTAGTTTGTCTCATCATAACATCATAACAACAACATGAAGGCTGCTAGAGCCTGTACCGACTAAAACATTACACTAACTGACTTTCCGCCGTTACCGCCTCTTTTTTCGAGGTCCGTTAAAAAATAAAACAATTATACCACTTGATATTATAATTTCTTGGAAAGTAATTATTACAACACCGTTTTTTTTTCTTTCCAGGTGTACTAAAGTCGCATCATTCATTCATCCATGGCGAAAACCCGGAGACCTATTCAGTACCGATTTACGTAATTATCACTAAATGCATCGGAGGGCAATCGATAAGCACCCGTAAGGTTTTTCTGGAATCAAAAATCCTCTTCTACGCCACGTACTGGCTGTTCTTTCCCTTTAACGAGGGGAAAAGAGTTTGTTTCTTAGGCGCCGCCGTTCCCTTGCCTTTTTTAATTCTCAAGAAGTGCCCGTTGGGAAAGATTTCGAGTGTAGGGGACCACGTCGGCGACTTCGAACATCTCACCATTTCCTTCGGAATTGATTACGAACCGTTAGAGATGTACGTATCCACGCACCAACTTGGCACCCATTACAAATACGACAAAGCACTTAAAGCTTTCAAGCACGTCAACAATCGATTGAAAAAATTCTTTCACAATAGTAACAGTAAGTTTTCCGCAACGGTGGGATTGAGATGGGGAAGACCGGTCCTGTTCAGCGCGAGGGGATCTCACGGGCTCTGGGGAGACACCGGCACGCACAAGTACAATAGCATCCCAGCCCTCTACGATAGGACGAGTATGGGGGCGACGTGGAAAACGTGGGAGAACGTAAGAATTTATCATAGGGATCACTTGACCGAGAAACCTGACTGGACGCTGTTTTTCGGCAAGTTTGGCAACCCGAAGGAGAAATGCTCAATTTTCGGTATTTGTCGGCTGTCAGAAGCACCGACCGGAATTGTAAATAGACCGCAAGATTTTAGCTGTTCCTAACTCCTAATAAATAATAAGTAAGATAAAGCTGTATTATAAGTATCTATTATCGGTGTCAAAAGAATGAAACCTGTTTTGAAGTATTATATTTGTAGTACTTGTAGTACTTTGAGTAGATTTGGGTTTCACCTTTTGCGCTGTGCCAAGGTCAACAGCTGTTCTCAGTTCTAAGATTATGTTTCTTGGTGAGCAAGGAAATTTAGGATTCCATAACAGAATTTGCCCCCACATCGGAGAGGATGTTCTGCATACAAATGCGAGGTAAATGCGACATGTCAATTTTGAAAGAAGAATGTTATTCCATGAAGAACTGGAGGAAGCATGCAACAAGCTAGGAGGAGGCGCATGTAAAATGATACTGGGAGATTTGAAAAACGTAAAATCATGCAGAGGCGCAGACATAAGCACGGATCACTTTTTGGTCGGAATAGATTTAAAAATAAGAAGGCAGTGGAAACAGAAGATAAGACGAAAAAACATGAAGAATTACAATATGTAGGAGTTAAGGAGGACAGAAGTTGAGGAAGAATATGAAAAGGAAATTTATGACATTTACCAAAGTGGGAACCAGATGGAGACAGGGAGGGGTAATATCGAAGTGGAATGGAAGAAGATAGAAGCAGCTGTACTGGAAACCACGAGGAAGAAAATCCCTGTTTCAGAGAGTAAAAAGAAACAAATTTGGTGGTACGAATAATGTATAGGAGGGACAAAGAGAAGGAACGAGTTGAGGATGCGGGCAGTAAGATCACAGAGAGCAGATGACTGGGAGGCAATAAGCATACAGGGAACAAAGAAGAAGGACAAAAGGGATATATAGACACAAAAAAGAGCCAAGAAGGAGCAGGAAGCAAGAGAAATAGAGGCATATTACAAAAGGAAGGAAATTAGAAACTTTTATAGGGAAGTCAAGAAAGGGAAACAAGGGCATCAAATGATATATTAGGGATAAGGAAGGCAATATGTTGGGTGAAGACACGAAAATAATGGAAAGATGGAAACAATACTTTAACGAGCTGCTGAATGAAAACCTAAACGAGAGGGAGGACCTGGATGAGGGGGTAGAATGGCGGTGGAGAATACGGTGAAGAATCCAACTAGAGATGAGATATAGAAGAGAAGAATACAACAAAAGTCCGGGAAAAAATGGGATAACTTCGGAAAATATAAAATACGCGGGGAGTTTACTAAAGGAGAAAATATTTGACCTCATATTGGAAGTTTGGAAGCAGGAAAAAGTACCGAAGGGTTGGGAAAATTCCACCATAATACCCATACTAAAGAAAGGAAATGCAATGGAATATGCAAGTTACAGAGAGATCTCCCTGCTGGATGTAACCTCAAATAGGCGAAGATCAGGCAGGATTCAGGAGGGGAAGGGGGACAACGGACCAAATCTTTATAAAGAAAGAAATACTAACGACCTGTTACGAATATAAAATACCAGCGATGATCCTGTTTCTCGATTTCAAGAAAACGTATGACTCCATCAAAAGATCTAAACTGGAAGAAGCAATGAGGGAACTGGGAGTGCCTCCAAAAATGATAAAAAAAAGGCTAGTCAAGATGACACTAAGGCGAACAACGGGTAGCGTTAGGTTAAAAGGGGCCTACTCAGAGAACTTCGAAGTAAAGTTGGGCTTGCGACAGGGAGACCCACTCTCAACTCTGCTCTTTAATATAGTATTGGAGAAAATCATTAGGGAGTTTCAATTGAATAGAGAGGGCACCCTCATGTACAAGAGCCACCAGGTAATCGGATACGCAGACGACATCGCGCTACTGACAAGAAATGAGAAGGACCTGAAGGAGGTAACAGGAAGAGTAGCTACCGTAGCGAGTGGGATGGGGCTACAGGTAAATCAGGACAAGAGCAAACCAATGAGAATTGGAGCAATGATGGCAGATGAAAAGTTCAAGGTGCAGACTGGGTAGGGAGAAGGGATGAAGCGGTGCAGGATTATTTATAAACATGATTTTTTTTCCAAAAAGCCATTTAGAAGAGACGAAAGTAAGTGCTGTCTTCATGTGCTTAATTGTAGAACCTAATAGGTGGTATATAGTATGGTTATATAAAGCTGTTGTAAGTGAAGTTCCTCTGATTTGTTTTCAACTTAAACGAAGAAAATCTAAAGAGAAATAATATAAGGAGTAATCGAAACAACAAATTCATGGTCCTCCGGTGATCACCCCGTCGGTGAAGAAACTTTCCATTGACGTTTCGCCGTTCATTACATGTTCAAAAATGTTAGAGTCTTATAGAATAACATAATTCGTCCAGGTATATCAAAATCTCGCCATCAAAGATTCGGACCGAATGCATTCCTTTCTCTTTATGAGAGAACGTAAAAGACAGCAGACATCTTCAAAGAGCGCGAGAATCTTAAAATGCCTGTAGATATTTTAATATAATACGAAGAAGCTTAAGAGAAACTTTGTATACCAGCCGTCAATTTTGACTTCGCCGTCTCCACAAATAAAATAGTACCAATTTTCTCCCATTTATTGTTACTTGTGTAGAGACACTTAGGAGTTGTCGCCCTGTATTTTTCTGTATGTTGTTTATGTATTAACTTGCGCAAAGCAATTAATTTCGCTAGAAGTATTTTATTCTCAATTAGTACTCCATACTTTGTTTGTAGCAGGACTTGCTAAATGACGTTTCCGAAAATAAAAAAAAAATACGTTGTCAACTAATTGTCAAAAAGCAAGAGATTTTCATGAGACGTTATTTCCAACCTAGCATTACCAGGTAAAAACCAATGTCAAATTATAATATATACTCATAAGTGTCTTACAACATCTATTTTTTTAAACAGATTCTTTCATTTTTTGCCACTTGGAATAAAACAGATCCGAGAGGTTGGATCACTATTCAAACAGTTCAAACGGATAACGATAACTCGTTAGAGAGCGACCACTACGTATTTTCTTAAACATTTTCAAAGTCACACCTTTCCCCCACCGTATGTAGATTAATTGGAAATAATCAAATACGAAATACTCCTTAAAACATTATTTTTAGGCATCTATGACTGATAAGATTACCAAGATAGACTTCGTTTTAGTTGCTACACAGAAAACGTTGTCAGATTTAGAAAATGCTAGAAAAATTCACAATTTCGTAAATGCCCTCGACGAAATAGGAGTTATAATAGACATGGAAGCTGGGAATGCATTCCCCGATTATTTGTTTATAAAATTGACTATCCCCGACCAACTGATCACCCATTTATGCGGATTGTACAATGTAGAGCTTTCTTACACAAATCCCAATTATGGCCCCGAACATTATCCTACGTTTAAAGTATTCCAAACTGAATTAGATTTGAGGGAAGAATCGAACATTGTGCAAAGAGCACCGTAAGTTATAGCTCTTATTATATTACTTTAATACGACGGTTTTCAACCTGTGGGCGCCCATTTTAATGGCATGGTGTATAAGTGTAACAATCCGTCGTACTTTTAAGGGAAACAGTAATGGACCTAAGACCAACAAGGCCTACTAACGCTGAGAGATCAATGCTAATTTACATTCTAATGACGAAAACTTGGTTTGACCGTAACGTTGAAGATTACGGCATAGAACGAATGGTGGCAAGAGGTTTGTTTATAGCCGCTTACCCGTTACACGAAGGACGGTACGAATGGACGAAAGAAGGACCTCTAAGTGACCGACAAGTGAGGAATTCTTGCTTCACTGAGTTAGATAGTAGGTAAACAGAAACGAGTAAAGCGTAATACTAACGTAGCAAGAATCTAAATATGTATAAGAGGTATTGCCCTCTTCGAGAACTTGAATAAATTAAACATAGCTTACTTGATTGGCAAAATATAAATTGTCAAGTTTGTATTTAGAACTTCCACAATTAATTGCAAAATCTCAATTAACAATCCAACATATTTATATAAGATTCCATAAAATAGGTACTTTCTACACCTTAGCTTTCCGGTGATTGGCCTAGTCGGTGAAGAAACTCTCCGTTGACGTTTCGCCGCTCATTACAGATGACATCTTCCCAACTATGACCATCAGTTAGTTCTGTAGGTCACCGGAGAGCCAAAGAGTAGATAGGAGTAGAGTAGGAGTAGATAGTAGTTATTTTGTTTGCTTGTTTAGTTACAAGCAAACAAAGAAAAACATTTTTACTCAAAAATAACAATTTAAAATAAAAATAACAAGCAATTTATACTAATCGTATTATACAAACGACTGCTAAATAATTAGTTATACTTTTAACTTAAAATTTCCAAACTCATTGCGGACCTTAAATTGATGTAGTATATAAGCGTTTTTTGATAGCTTTTAGCTAAATACTGGGCGAACTTCATGTGCATTCACAAAAGACAACCGTTAAACTTGGTGGAAAAATACTTTGGCACGGAAATGGCAATGTACTTCGCATACACTGACTTTTACTTCAAATATATGATACCGGCGGCAGTGGTAGGATTGCTGTGCTACATTGCTGGCATAGTCATCGCGAATTTCAGCACCTACGCTCTGGTGGAAAAAGAAGTGTGTAACAGTGGCATCAGGATATGCCCTTTATGCCACGATCGAACGATGTGCAAATATTCAAATTTTAGCGACCAATGCGCCATTCAAAAAACCAGGGCTGCATTGGACAATGTTTTTTCGACTTTTTTTGCAATGTTTACGTCGGTTTGGGGTAAGGGTCTATCTCATTATTATTCGCAGAAGTCAACATATGTTAAAGAAATACAAGATTAACATTAAATTTTATTTGAAGTAGATATTAGATGCTATACAATTTTCTGTATGTAGTGTTTTGAAATGGTTTATTTATTGAAATAATAGATACCCTCTACATAGAAAACATATAATACATGAACCTCCACCTGCCAGGTAGGGTGAATACATGAATTTTATCATGTGAACTCATGACAATTTCTTGCCAAAGTTTGCAACACCACTTCCACTTCCGATATTTAAGAATTAGGTATAATTTACAAAATTACTATTTTTTAATTAGTATTTTCTTATTTCGCAGCTATATTTTTTGTGTTTTTCTGGAAGAGACGTCTGAACATTCTCAGGATGAGATGGAACGTGTTCAAAGTTAGAATCGAAAAAGGGATTAGGTAAAACGAAGAGAGTATAGCTTTTATTATTCACGAACAATTGGCCATTTTAGGCCTGAATTTGTAGCGAAAGCGACTGCCACAAGGACAAATACAGCTACCGGTGTCCAAGAACACTACATTCCAAGACATAAACGTTGTCGAATATTAACTGTGACAAATTTAAGTATGGCATTAATAGTAAGTACGCATAAAATTTGGATCGTGCATTTTTTCTGTTGTCGCTTTTAAATAGACTTGTGTGTGGTGTAACGCAGAATGTAGAATGGTTATAATGTAGAATGTTTCTTTAATACATGGGAATACCACGGGATGAATTCAAACAGATATCCACAAAATTACATAGCATATACATACAACCAAACATTCAACGTAAAAAAGAATGACGAACGCTCCATTCTTAAAATTGATCGATAGTGTCGATATGGAAATCTATGGAAGATAAAGATCGAAGTCGAATATGCGTTACACAAAGCAAGAATGGCTCGAGTGTTAGGAAAACCATCAGCAGATCTTAACAAAGCTAAATCTCAACATTTGGAATGCGTCGTGTACAAGTCATCAAAGAGAAACTGTTTCGTTTTGACGTTTAAAATATTATACCTCATTTCAGCTCTCTTTGGTGGAATGAGGTAAAGGATCAAAGCATCCTATTCGAAAGTAAGATACATATATAATCAATTTCCTGCTGGTAAAACACAAAAAAACACTTTTTGTGCGGTTATATGCGGTTACCTTGGGGCACGCTTTTTTAAGACTGTTTCGCTGCCCACTCATAGATCTCGCCAGCAGTTCTGCCTCGATGTTTTCCATGTGTTTTCCTCACAATTTTATTTATTTACGATATAAAATGATTTTAGTGAAATTCGGGACATATCGCAATCCATTCCTGGCACCGGATTATTAAAATCATGCACACATACATACAAGATTAGCGCGTGTAGTAGCACAGATCCATATACAGTTTTGCAGTCCCTTTAGACCACACTAATTATTTATACTATTCCCCTGTTTATATCATAATGAGGCTAATAAATAAATGACTATCCTCATATCGATATATTCAATTGAACACTATCTACTTTTACAAAATTAATTATGGAATTCGATGAATACGTTTTAATCTAAGTTTTTGTTGTCTATGAGTTTATGCTAACCGTCGGTCAGAATGTAAAAATACATTCGTTTTATATGTTTGATTAAACTAAAATGTAGCTTTGTTTTCTTATGTTTTTTGCGACTAGTAATTGGGAGTACCTGTTAGCTGAATAAATAGACATACAAACGTTTTATTTGCTTATCTGGTTTTAAAAAATGTATTACACCCTTACATTTCATTCCTTCTGTCTATTCACCTTCATTGACACACCTTTCTTCACTCTATCGTCTTCTTCGTTCACACCCTACTCCTTCTACTCTCATTCAGCACTTCCCGCACACCTGCTCATCCTCCCTCAGTATATCACACTCCCGCAACATACGCTTCATTGTCCCCCATCCTTCCTTGCACACTCGACATCTCCTCTCTTCGTCTTCCACCCAGTACTTATCCTCCCTCTCTCCATTTCCACGTCTAAATCTGACCACCATTCTTTTTTGTCCCACTTTCCACCCCATTCTTAAATAGTCTGCAGTTTCAATCTATCAATTTCCTCTCCCGCAGGTCCTTTCCTTCTACAATGTTTTCTCCTCTTGTCTTGGCCATACCCGACCTTTGGCTTCCGGGTTTTCTTCCAACACTCTTGTAATATCTCGCAATGTATCCGCCGACTTATCCGCACCACAAACTTCACAGCTTTTTCAGCGTCTCCGGTATATCTGTGTCCAGTCCCATATTCCTGTTCCAATGTTTCTCCTGAATTCTTCCCAAGATCTCTTGCTATCCCTATCGCCATATTTCGGCGCACTACAAAACCACACTCTGCACTAAACTTCAGAACATTTTTTAAAAAAAAATTCAAATTTTTGTTCTCCTAGTCTCCCATTTTCGCCTGTTCCACCACCTTGTCTCCCATTTTTGCTAACTGACTTGTCCTCTTTCCGAGGTATGCGATGTCACTATATACCCCAAGCTCCCTTAAGTTCGCATTCCTCTTTTCTTCACCCCTAGCTTAACACGACGATCTTTGTTTCTTGTTGCATTCACCTCCAACTCTTTTTCCTTCAGATACTTCTGCAAGGCACTCATCATCATTGTCTTCATTTCCCTCTCCTCGTTTGCCACCAGCACAATATCATGCGCGAATACCAGTGGATGCACTGTCCTGCTCTCTGCCGCGGCTCCTCCTACTTGTTCCGCATATAGCCGTCTCTCAAAGTAACGAATATAAGCAGAAAAAAGGCGTGGACTTAACAGACACCTCTGACGTACCGCCTTTATGGTCCAAAATGTATCACTCATTTTATCCTCACTCCTTACCCTGCCAGTCGTTTCCTCATATATTCCTTCCAATCTTCCCATCAGATCTTCGTTTGTACCTTTTTTTAGCGGATTGCAAACCTTGTCTCTATTTATGTGATTTGTTAACAGGAAGTGTATTTATTATATACTTCCGGGATAGTCTATAAGTAATTGCTTATAATCCTTTTCCCATAGTTCAAAGATATTAGGCTGTTTAAGATATATTCGCTACTATCTATCGTGAAATGTTACCAGGACCAAGGTCCCTGTTTTATGTAAATACTAGGCTGTCCTTTGAAATGTATTATTATATCGTGTCGGTGATTGGCCGTTAATGGAGCACGTCACGTTTATGACGGATTTCCAGATGTGGTGGAGGGGGAACTCTGTATCTCTATTAAGGTTGTTAGTATGTTTGTGGATTTCTATTGCTTCTAGGATTTTTCTAGGATAGTGGGATTCGCGGGCTTGGATTTTGCTTTGGTTAAACATGATTTTGTGTCCTGTTTCAAGTTTATGTTCAGCAAGTGCAAATTCAGATATATGTTTTAATATCGTGCAAAGTTCGTGCTCAGTTACACAAGCGCTGATTGGTTGTTCATTTCGTCGATATGCACATTGGCGCTGATGTTGGGAGCGTTGTATGGTTTTTGGAGTTTCATGGCGAATAGGATCAGATATATTGCAGGCAATCTGACTAGTGCAGCCTCAACACTGGCAATAAGTCTTTCTCTGAGCATGCGTTTGGGAACCAGCGCGAAGTAGTAAGCCCTTGGATAGGATTGATTATTCGTCGAGAGATAATGAGTAGGAAGAACGGTTCATGACGGTATTTAGCAAGGGAACAGGTGTAGAAATCTGTTTGGGAAGAACGGCATTGCATTTTCGGATATGGGTTGTGGTAGTTAAGGTGGTAGTAATTGCAGCCTGTTGGAAAGTTGTGAAAGGGTTTCTGCGAGATCTAAGTGGAGATAAAGGATTTTTGGGGAAAGCAGACTTAAATCGTGCCTCGTTTGTTTAATTCGTTCCCGAACCAGAGCGAAATCCGATAGACGACGAATCTGCTGGGAAGGACGGGACTGCATGTGATGTTTAACTTGAAAATATTTGGGAATGACGTTAAAGCTAAGGTGACGTTGGTCACGACATCTTTGTTGAAAGGTTAGGGAACACAAATGTCTAGCGAACTTACTTCGAAGAGCTCCAAAGTACCTGGGTTTCTTCAGGATGTCCTCCTCGTATAAGTTGGTTATACGTTGTTGTAGGCTCCGCGCTTTATAAATTATTCCGCATAATTTGCAATTGGCTTTTCAGTGATCACGGCGTCGATGAAGAATCTCCGTTGACGTTTCGCCGTTCATTACAGGCGAAATCATCGGTAGATCTATTGATTATATAATATTGTCCTTAATATATTTGTTACGCATCGAGATACCACGGTTGTGGCGCAAACACAGCATTTTCTTTAAAAATTATTTATTTAAAATAATAAAAACAATATAAATCATTCCGTAAATTAACAATACCTAATCATTCTTCTTTCTCCACGGACCTCGGGCGCCAGATTTTAGGGAGTTTCCTCTCCACGGTCCGTCTCTTCGATCGTAGAGACGTTCCAGGCAGCTTCAGTGAAGAAGGTTGTGTGCAGTGGCAAACATTTCACTCGGGCAATTGTCGCAGAGCGAGGCCGACCGGGCCTCGATACGGCCGAGGGTCTCTTCCGTGGTTGGTACCGGTTTTAGGGGCCGTTGTTCTTGACAAAACCCCATTTCTATGTATTTTAAAACGCATCGTTACATGGTAATTGTTAGGCTTTTGTTTGTCCCCCTTATTGAGCAACTTATTTAAATTTATTTTACACCAGTCCGGGGATAGTGATTCATTCGTGATATATTGTTTAGTAAGGCCATGAGTTCGGTACAGCCTGAAACTGTTCATTCGCTATACCGTCCAGTCCTAGCGATTTGTTACATTTTAAATTGTTTACGGTGCCAAGAAGTTCCTCCATAGTTAATTCCATCTCCAGCGCAGGTTGTAACACTGATATAAATTGAATTATATCTATACCTTAATTTAAATTTAATTTAATAGTTCTATGTAGGAATGGTGCACTGCATCACAACAAATAAAACCAGAGACAATGCATCCGACAGTTTGTCATCTATACGCACTTACTGCACTCTTTTGCAAAGGTATTGTTTGGAAGAAACAAGAGCTAGTATTCAACGCATAAGGTTAGACACTCCATGTACGTCCAAAACTTGGATGGGTGGAAAAACTTTTTATTTAGATTCTGTACAATACGTGTACACTTCTTCGTGTACAATTCTGGAAGCATTCTGGGTGTATTTGATCTTTAATTCTTTCCTTAAATTAAAATTCATATTTGACTAATATCACAATAGCGCAAGTAGTTACACATGTCAATTCATCACATTCACCCCAATGAATTATATTCACAACTCAAGTTTCTCCTTCTTTTTACAGGCAATAGGTTTCATGTTATTCGCAATGAGTATGGTGGTATACCAAAATAGGCTGTCGTACACAGTAAGCAGGAGCGACGACAAGAGGGCCATACAAAAGGCCAAATTAACTATGAAAATAGTCAACGCCATCATGATACTTATACAAATTTTAATATTCTCGATGTCCTACCCGAAAATAGCCAACTATTTTACTAATTTGGAAATACCGAGCACGCAGTATACGTTCGATAGTTCCTATATTGCAAAATATTGCATATTGTTGTTTGCGAATTGTTATTCTGCAATCAGTTATTTGGCATTTGTAAAGGTAAGTTTTCTGTGTGAAGGTGTATTATCGCATTTAATAGATAGGGAAGCAAAAAAAGTGCCCACTGTTATACTCTCTATTGTATAAATATTGATGCGTAATCGCATAATAAAATGCGCACATTCCTATATTCCAATAATGTTAAATGAAAACATATTTCATCTATCTTCTTTAATCTTTACTAAATATTCATTTGACAAATAAATTGCTGGAAAAGGTACATTTGTCTTAATTCACTATTTGTTTATTAATTTAGGGCAGATCGTACCAGCATCCCGGTTCAGTACACGATGTTATCTATGTAAGAGAAATAGGTTACGACCTTTGCGGACCAACGGGATGTTTTACGGACGTCGGTGTAGTTATGGGAGCCATATTTTTCGCTTCAAGTATAAAATCGATGCTGAAGCAGATTTTGAAACCGTTAGAATACTGCACTTTTGATATGAGAACCTTTGTACTCAATCTTTTCTTGTTTAAGAATGATCGAAGTGTGCATCAGGCGGAGAAAGATCAGGAAGTTTAAGACAGATTTGCCTCAGTGGGAAGCAGACTTTCCACTTCTTGCTCCGGGTAGGATGGAGCTACTTTGGGAATATTTCGATATACGTAAGTTGCCAATTATTATTTATTATTATCGCTGTTGAAAACTTGATATAGGTCGTTCTCCAAAACTTGGAACTATTTAATGGTGTTTTTGTTCATACCAAATTCACTACATTTAGGCCCGGTCAATTAAAAAAGCATTGTTAACTTCATGTCAAGTTAACACCATTGTCAAACAACCTGATTGGGGATTGGAATATGTTATTATTGTTGCAAATACAAGCACTTAGTAAAGTTCCGAGTAGAGAACGTCGCACGGCAACAAGTCGAATTCCTGTTGCCGTGCGACGTTCTCTACTACATAAACACTAATACACGCTAGAGGGATACAGGACTGGAGAGAGACGCAGAAACTAACTTTCACTGCTACTCGTCACTGCTACTGGTCACTGCTACTGGTCACTGCTACTGGTCACTGCTACTGATCACTACGAGTGGTCACTACGAGTGGTCACTACGAGTGGTCACTACGAGTGGTCACTACGAGTGGTCACTACGAGTGGTCACTACGAGTGGTCACTACGAG
>JAWQRJ010002055.1:0-14287 GCA_033557515.1 Diorygopyx duplodentatus | reverse complement strand
AGATTGCAGGTAACGTAAATTATTATTATTATTAAAGGAAGCTAGGTATGTTTAAACATAACTGATTAAATTCGTTGGTTCGTTCGTTGGTTGGTTTGTTCGTTAGTTGGTACGTTTGGTCGTTCGTTGGTTTGATTGATTGAAGACGAGATTTTGTTTGAAATGTTCCTTAGTTTCAAATATTTCAGACAAAAAAAACAATTTAAATTGTATTTCATATTGCTTCATCAAAAAGAAGATAATAAAATTTCCTTGAAATATTTGTTTTTATCTGAAACCTAGATGTTTTCCAAATCCCTGGCAGCTGAAAATAGGCTTTAATCTTAGGTCGTAAAAAAAAACTAAAACAAAAAAAGATTTTTGGTATTCCATGCTACGTCCGCATCAATACGTGCGATACAATTTAATGCGCTTTTTACGTATATATAATATACGTTTCATGGCTTTCTTAACTCGGCACAGGCAGTTCCTGACTCAGCAGCGAAAGGGTTAATATCTCAAAAGGGACTGAGTAAAAAAATTCTAAACATTTAGGATAATAAACATCTTTGTAATAATATAAACTTACCATTTATGAGTGAGGCCTAACTGATTTTTGAATTATAGAATTCACTAAAAATGCATAAAATTGTGCTTATTTCCCGTCAGTTCAGAAAAAGGAATTTTAAATTTTTCTTTATTTGATGCTATCTATTTTTCTTTAACGATCCAAGTGATACCAATCCATTCACCAAAATAATTATTAGAATAATTCCTTAGCTTTCCAATGAGATATCAGTGACCGTTTTATGTTACACAGAAGCAGTGTTGGAAGCGAGAGAACAGAAATTTAAGATAAGTAGAGGTAGACGGAGAGGGAGGTGGAGGGGGAAGGACAATAAATCCCACAATTTAGTGGGAATTTTCTTCTCATCCTCTTTTCTTTTCTCCTCCTCCTCCTCCTGTTTCTTTACTCTTCACATCCCCGTCATCCATCTTTCACTTCTGTTCTCTTGTCCCCACTTTCCTTCTGCCTCTTCTTCTTTCCTTCCATTTCATCCTCTTGTCCTTTTTGCTCCTTCTTCCTTACTCTCCACACTCCCCTGTTGTCTCTGTGTCCCCGTCTTAAATTTTAGTTTTTTAGTTTCCCATAATTTTTAATGCAGATTTTCGAGCATAAGTTGTTTTGGGTCCACCTACGTTGTATTGTATAAAAATTAATTCTTTTTGAGGAAGAAATTTATTAATCTACTAGAAAGAATCTGTTATCAACTGTTGCAATTATCGTTTAAAACACATTTTTTCTTAACAGTCGGCGCTGTAGGACTTTCGTTGAGCGCGGAATCGATCCAGAAACGGCCGAGCATCCGTCGATCCAACTCCAGGGACAAACGGCACTACCTACATCGATCGTCGAGCAGGAGAAACAAGGAGAACGGATCGCGATCGAACAGGTTATTAAAATGCCGATCGGGTCGTTAATTTTAATCGTGTCGTTACTTTCGATTGGTGGATTCGTTACTTTTGATCGTGTCGTTGCAGCTTCAAGAGTCGCGGCGAGAAGAAGTCGAACGGCTCGCGCTCGGGCAGCTTCAAGATCAAGTACGACGGGATCTCGCGGTCGTGCAGCGTCAAGGCGAAGGGCGAGCTGTGCACGTGCCCGTCGAACGAGCGACTCGCCGACGAGCCAGCTAACGAGACGAAGCCTGCGGCACCGCCGAAGACGTTCGAAACGATCCACGTGACGCTAACGTACAAGCCGCGGATTTAGTCGGAAGCGAAATCGGCCGCCCCGTAAGTCCCGATTGTTAACTCTTCACGTTTGCATGTTAAACGTTCTGTTGTGTGACGCAACGGAAATGGCTGTGGATTATTCGGTATTATGTAAAGAAAAGCAAAGGGGAAAATTCTTGGTTTTTCCTCTTGTAACAGGGAGATTAAGTTATATAGATATTGTATTTATATCGCCTAGTCTTGGATAACAGTAAATAATCCGTCGTACGATACGCTTAAAACGTATTTATCTATGTGAGTGTGTGTGCGTGTGTGTACACATACGTTAATATCCCAGAAGTATGGATTTTCGGTGCATACTGCACTTTTTTTTAAAGTTTTGTGCAATCGTTTAGGGATTCCCCAACAATTTATTTGTTGGAGTATGAATGTTATTCTATATTTCTGGGTATATATTTATTTTGGAATACACAAAGTGTCTGTAATGTAACGGCTATCCTGTCGGATATCGATTCTCAAGCCTAACAGAATTTGAAAAAGAAGGATGATAAAATTTCGGCAGTAAACGTCAACTATTTCTCTTCACTTATACGATCGTTATTACATGGGATGGGCGTTACTTGCTGAACAGGTCTATACTGATAGTTTATTTGTACGTAAACATAACATTTATAAATAAATAGTTTGAACAAAATGTGCAGAATAAAAAAAATTTAACATCTTAAGTTATTTGTGCTAAAATCTGTCATTTATACGTACAAATAAGTGGACGGTATAACAAAAATCGTCAAACACACATATCTTGACGAAAAATAAATATTAAAACATCAGGGATTCCCCATCATTAACATTGCATCACCTGTATTCGCATCATTGACTTACGTTAACATATCCGATAACGTTATTGCACGCGTATTAAACGCGTCACGGATATGTCGGTGATAGACCAAAAACGTTTCGATTATCGATACACAAAGCATTCCAAGCTGTTAATGCATCGGACATAGCATTTATTTATCGGTAGAGTTGAATATTTGAATTTTTAATATGTTGTCTGCGTCGGCAGCCGTTACCGATATTGGCCTCTGAGTCGCAACGAATAAGTGTAGTTTTTGCAGGACGCATAAGGGACCAGTTAAGAGATAACATTGCGCGTCAGATGCTTGATTGTCGGTAAAGATTGTTTTTTTTTTAAATTTATATTGTGCGTTCCAGATACGATGCGGATTGTTTAAGACTGAACAATCAGTGCAGTATGTTTAAGACTGAACCGTATTATTACTAATTTATCGTTGCAGGATTTGGGGATAACGTTTTCGTTGTTGTCGTGCTTAGATTTTTGTATCTGGAACTGTGCTGCGTACAGAAGTATTCCATCGTTTGCAAATAGTTATTGTGATCAATAGTGCAGCTTATGAATATTATTATAAATTTTATTTTGTATTGTCTTGTGTAAAGATATTCATTAGAAAATAATAATAAAAATATTAAATAATTTGGCATATATTTATTTGTAATTTCACAATTCATTCCAACTGTAAAAAAAGAACTTGCTGTAAGAAACGATGGCCTTGTGATCAAATTATTTAATGTTTTTTTTATCCGTCGTGTGCATAATAAATTGAGTGTAGTAAGCCTGTGTGTTCATATCGGATAGTGTTCGCCTGAATAATATATTATATATATCGTATATAAAATAAATGTTTCAAAACACCAAACCAAAAAGCATAAATACGCTAAAACTTTACAATATTTCTTATTATATACTAGATTTTTTTAAATATACATATATATCCTAAATATAGTACAACTGTTCGTTTTAAATATTTTTATACCTAGCTATTAATTTTATAAATCATGTATATATTTGTATTATGTATAATATTTCGAATGAGACTTTTATTTTTTTCCTTGTCGTCCATGTACGCATTTTTGCAGTATTTTTCGTTTAGTCACGTAAATAGATTCATGCCAAAAATTATGGAAGTTCAACGAACGCGGATTTTGTCCTGTATATATTGTATGATCTCTTATCATTTTTGTGTTCAGATTATTATTATTATATATGTATTACAGTTTTTTAAATAAACATTGCAATAGAAATTTCTTCTTTTTTTTCGAATGAAAGTGAAAATTTTATTAATAGAGTGCAGAATAAAACTTCAATTTTATTCTGTAGATAGATATATATATATTTTCACTCCTTTACACAACCACTTAAGGCTAAAGCTAAAAAATACAATAAATTTTGACACTCTTCATTAGATATCGACTAGAGAAGCTCTGTTTTTTTTTCTTAACAAAGGACTCGTTTCTGCAGTTACAACACTTCGGCTCCACAAATGATGTGTATCGATAATGAATATCAGTTTTGGTTTTCTTAAATTGCCGGGTGGAAAAGCCGGGTTAAATTGCCGGCTTTTCCTAAGTTCATGGAGCTTGAAGATATGTCACTTTAATCTTCTGGGTTCGTGTGAAGTACAGGCGAAACAAGTATTTAGGCAGTACAGTACACAATTTCTTTTAATTTTTTGACAATTTCTTTTAATTAGAAAAAAATTATGGCAATAACTGTAACTGTTGTAACGTCGCACGAAAAGGCAAAATCAAAAATTACATTCAGCTTGTAAAATTAATTTAATTACATAATCTCAAACTTAACAAAGGAGGGGAGATCTAGTAAGTATATCTAAATAATTTTTATATTCTTAAAAATTGCACTTAATTAGATAAAAATTTAAGATATAAATGTACTCAGAGTTTGGACTAAATATTAAAAAGTAATAAGTTTGATATCACAATTTAATCTAAACTCTGCGTAGACAATAATCAAAAAATCACAGTTATGTACTAAAAAAATGCCTTCTTATTTTTTTTATAAGGAGATAATTGTGAAATAAAATTTTAAATAAACAACTTTAATATGATTTGAATATGATAAAAAAGCTATCCAAAAGAAGGTGATTGATATGTTATATCAACAACTATGCACTCCAACGTAACTATGATTATATATTACTATTAAGAAAAGTAACAATAAGTGAGCATTCAGAAAATTAACAAGAAGGGTTTTTGCATTATACGTATTTCAAGTTGCATTACATATGAGCTGATATAAAAATAGTTACTAATTTTTAAGCTATAGTCAAAATTATATAAGAATCCTAACCTGGATGGAAGCTATTTTAAAAAGTAACTCAGTTTCCATAGTGTTATGAAATATCAATTGAGATGTTTCAAAAAATACTGTCAACTATAAAAGTCATTGTTATTAAATTTTCAATTAAAAACGGGCAGGCACAACTTTTATAGGCAACAGCATAGAATAAATTGTTTAAAAGTAAAAAAAAAATAACTTTCAACAAAGATTCAAAAAAATTCCATCGTGACAACTTTTATCTCTTTGGCAAATTTACTAACTCCCATTAACGTCACATATCTCCAAAAAAAACCAACCAATTTCCTCTCTCTTTCACGTTAAATTTTAAACCCCCGCTCTCTTATAAAAACTATAGTAACTTTAATAACGGACTACGACTGACTAACCGGCTACACCTTCTTGACGCTCGAGCAGCAGTTCGTGCAGTCGAAGCAGCATTGCTATCTCTTGCTGTTCCACGCGCGCCCCCTGTCCGCCGACCGCTCGTCCTGCAGCCTCTTCACGTCCTCGAGCAGTTTGCGTTTCTCGTCGAGCAGCCTGGCCGTCTCGTCTTGGGCGGACGCGAGGCAAGACCTGAGCACGTCCGTCTCTTCTTTCGCGCGCCGCAGCACCCTGTTCTCCTCCGAGATCCTCTCGAAGGCGGCGAGGCGTCGTCGCAGCTCCTCGACGTCCTGCCGCAACTGCACGTTCTGTTGTCTCAGGAGGCATTCTTGCTCGGAAACTGCAAGTTTACGTTGTTTAAATTCGTTTTCCGCGAATAAATTTTATCGTTACCTGAGCTAACGGATTCCAAACTACCGACACCGGACGGTTTAACGGGAATTATGTTAAACGTGCCGTCTTCTCCGCGCGTTATAAACATATGGGTTATGTTCAGATCGATCGGAACTGGCCCTGGCGACGTTATGTGAACCGGAGGTCTATCTTCTATTAAATGCAGCTGTACGTTGTTTAAAGTAACCTGAGTGCAAGGCAATTGATAAAAAAAATCACAAACTTCTCCGAGTTTTTTAAACTCACTTGCAATGGAATTGGAATCGGTATAATCTCGTCTTCGATCAAATCGGCCAGTCCGGTAACGGTGCTCATCGATAAATCCAACGAGAGATCGTTAACGTGGACGTCAATCGAATCCCTGAAGTATCGATTCAGCTCGTCCATGTTCGCGAAATCCAGCGCCGTGAACGATTTCGAAGACGGCAGGGTGACGTCGTGGTCCATGCGCAGCTTGACCTTCGTGTTGGCACCGCCGCTCGCCGGCGGGTCGTTCCAAGCCCTCGTCCGCGAGCTAAACTTGTTCTACGCAAACGAAACGACTAAGTCAATGTAAAACTAGTAAATGTAAACTAGTAAATGTTAAATTACCAATACTTTGGTAATTTAATAATACCTTCAATCTAGTGTAGTGGTACAATAATTGAAAGGGGGTTTGGTTTAATTCGATATCAGTTTTAGATAGCTGGAAAAAGGAGTTATTTCTTAATATTAATTAATCTAATGCTGCCTAATCTCAAATTGTTTTAAGGTTGAAGTTCCAACTTCAAGCTAAAACTTCAAACACTAAAGCCGATAAAATAATACAATCACAAACATGCTCTGTTAATACTGTACCTTAATCATCTCTTACAAACAGAACGTTAATTAGTATTTCAAAAAGCTTTTCAATCCAAATTTAATAAATACGCAACTAAAAAATAATAACTATTTCCAAGAATTAATTTAACACTTTACAATTTAAAAATGTGCATACAATCGCGTGAATGTACCCATATTTTTCGGAATACAAAAAAAAACCTGCATGCTCGGCAAACAAACTCGTGCAAATGCGTCTCTTTCCGATGCCGTGTCCTACGAAAGCCCGTAAACATAACCTCTCTCTCGTTCTCTACGCACACTAACTCCACCAATCATTAATAAAATATCTGTTCAATACCTTCGTTTTGGTCTGTGCCACAATAAAACATTCAGAGGCATGCAAAAAAAAAAAATAGATACAAGAAAATATGTTCTGTGACGCAGGGTTCGGTCTCGTCGACCTGACCGGCGGGTCAGGATCGTCGGTCCGACTCTCTGTACGACGGCTATCAAAGCAGCGCGCGCGGTAGGGCCGTAAAAAAAATTATGACTGGATGCGACGGCGCGTTGCTCACCTGAAATTCGTCCCACGGTATCGACGTGCAGTCCTCGCTCGACGCGGAGCCCACTTGGATTTTAATAGACGACGAATAACCGACGGACTGCTGGAGAAACTCCACTTTCGTCAACTTGAACGTCGACACCGACACCTGAAAGGATAAATTCTGTTGGCTCGTAAAATGTAAATAAATATTGGTTGAACAAAATAATTTATTGATCAAATTCAATTGTTTTGCAATATTTACATATTTGCATTTGTACGATTTGTATCCCATTTAGTTTGTTGCATCATTTTTGAAGAAATTAAATTAAATTTGAAATTTTTTAAACCGCTTTTTGTACGATTTGTATCCTATTTAGTTCGTTGCGTCATTTTTGAAGAAATTAAATTAAATTTGAAAAGTTTTAAACCCCTTTTTTGTACGATTTGTATCCTATTTAGTTTGTTGTGTCATTTTTGAAGAAATTAAATTAAATTTGAAATTTTTTAAACCGCTTTTTGTACGATTTGTATCCTAGTTAGTTGGTTGCATCATTTTTGAAGAAATTGAATTTTATTTGAAATTTTTTAAACCGCTTTTTGTATAATTTGTATCCTATTTCGTTTGTTGCGTCATTTTTGAAGAAATTAAATATAATTTGAAATTTTTTAAACCGTTTTACGCGAACGATCCACTTATTAACTCTACGTAATCATCGCGTCGTTTACTCACGATGTCTTTCCTACGGCAACTGCTAGTTATGGAATGATCGCTGGCGGTCGTGATGGTGCTCTCTTCCTCGAGGACCTCGCTGGCGATCTCGACGACCGTTTTCGCGTCGTTGTGAAACTCGGGCACCTTGAACATGGCGTCGACGGTGTGGGTCGTGAGCGGACGTTCGTTCTCCTGCGCCGACGTGACGATTATGAACTTCTCCGAGTCACTCGAGCCGTCGCTGCGCACCGACATCGAGTCGCTCGTCTCGTCGGGGCTCGGCTTCAGCGCGATGTCTATCGAGGTCATCAGGCTGCTGAACCCTTTCTTCACAGAGGAGAAACCTAAGCGTTTAAAACGTTAATTATAATTTTAGTACATGAATTATTATTATTACACCAGAATTAATACACGAATTGTTTTCGTTGTTATTTATTGTATGGGAGCATTTTATAAGAAATACATTACCGACATTGATGTTGTTCGGTACTATGTTGGATATCGCGTCTTTCTTGCTGCTCTTGGTTGTACTGGAAGTGCTGATATCCGGAGGAGAAACGGGACAGCTCATCTCGGCCGATATGCTGCGTGTGAAATCCAAATTGGTGGATTTCGTAGTTTGTTCCTCAAGCGGTTTCGAATGTAAACCGTAACCGTTGGCAACGGACCATTGGTTCATCGACAAAGAGCTTTTCTGCCAAACAGTTGCAGCAGAACCTAGCATATGAAAAAAATCAAAAATATAATGGTTAAAACAAGTCTGTTATATAGACAATCCTATTTAGTATTTGAATGTTCCATCTTGCAAATGTGGTGAAAGAGAAAGAAAGAGTTTTTAATTTATTTTATTGCCTTTATTTAATTAGAGAGAGAGAGAGGCACATTAAAATTTAAAAATGAAATTACATGAACAAAGTTTTTAGACAAATTTTTTTTTAGCATTAATCCATCCTCTTCTACCCTTAAGGTGTCGAGAGTAAAGACGTCGCAAAGCGACTCCAGTATTTCCGATCCTTAGCGGCCCTCTCCGCATGTCTCCATTTGCTGCATCTTCTGGCGAGGGCTCTTCCCACTCCATCATTACTTGTATCTACCATTGGGTTGTTGGCATCCCCATACTTTCCCTTCAATATTTCCATGGAATAACTCTGCCATCCGTTCATTATCTGTGCATTTGAATGTAACATGTTTCCATCTATGTCTTCGATACCTGCACCGCTCGCCGTTTTTTCTTTCCTCAGCTTCTTTAATGTTCTGTAGAGTAGCTTAGCGTTCCCTTGACTGTCCTCATCCATCTTCTTACCGAAGTCTTCCCATTGCTGTGCTTTAGCTGCTTTGACTTTTTTCTTTGACTTCTTTGAGAACTCTTCTTTGATTTTTGTACCTTTCATAGCTGCTATCCGTTTTATTCCCAAGATATGCTCTATAATATTTCCTTTTCAAAGCTACCTCCGCCTTAATAGCATGCCGTCAAGTTGGCCATCCTACCTGTGCTGACCCCACATACTTTTCCTCCTATCTCACACACTGTCGTTTTAAAAACCTTCCATAAGTTCTCCAAGGCCTCTTCGCTTTCCCATTTTGATTCATATATTTCCGTATTCTGCCTTCTACGGTACTCCCTTCTGCATTCCTCATTTTACAACTTGTACGCCTTAATGCTCGCCTGCTTCCATCTATTCCCCTCTTCAGTATGACAGCAATTCTTAGTATTTATATTTATATCTTTTACTCTAATTTCAACTAAAAAATGGCCGGACCCAATCTCATATCTTCTTCTCACCCTGACATCCGCTATATAGCTTTTATACGCGTCCTGCACCAGTACCAAATCTATCATTGATTCTTCGTTTCTCAAGTCCATCACCCTCGTAAATTTACGTATATTCTTATGTTTGAAGTACGTGTTACATATCCTCATGTTATTATTTATACATAAATCGATAATCCGTTAACTGTTACTATTTTTGGTACTCTCTCCGTACTTTCTCACTGGGTAGTCACATTCTGTACTCCTACCGACCCGTCCGTTGAAAACCGGTCTCTTAGTACATTAAATAAATAAAGCAAATAAAAAGAGTTTAAAACTCTTTCTTTCTAATCCTATTTAGATTTATAGTCAATGGTATTAGAAGAAAAAGGACAAATTTAATAATGATCCAATTTAACAATTCCAATTTAACATTTAATTGTTGAAAAATGGTTATTTTGACCAATTTTGAGAAGTTCTTGTAGGGAATTAAGAATTATTTTGGAAAACAGCATTGTAATCAACTTACGAAATGTTACCACTAAATTATTGTGAAGCTTATAACGTTTGTTTACATTTATAGTAGAGGTGATAACATTTATTAAACGCATTGTTGTGGTATTTTGTAACAACAACATGTTGTAATATAAATATCGAGTTTTTGTTATTAATAGACACATGCTTTAAAAAGGAGGTAACTAGGTGACAATTACAAATTGATTTATTAAAAAAAGTGTTGTAATTCATAACAATAAAAAACCCTGAGCAAAGTAGCTTGAAGGTCAAGGTTGGTTTCGACACAGCAATTTTTTTTTAGGACAAATTCTAAGCTAACATAAGTAATTATTGTTAAATCAAAATTAATTAGCAACTGGCATAATTATTAAATCTATATTCAATAACTGTAAAGAAAATAGGTTTCTAAATTTACTACAGTGAATTTTATCGCATGATAGAAACAGCCGTAAATTGGCAATTTTTTTAAATATTTTTAGTATATAACTTTTCTGAAAATTTTGGCAATTTAGTATTAAACATTTGGTAACTTGTATCAAGAATTTTACAAACAGAACATTTTTCATAAAATACACGAAACATTACAGAGACAAGAAAAATATAAATATTTTTTTCTTTAAAAGTAATAATGGTATTTTGGAAGTATTAAATAAGAAATAATATTGAATTGTGCACTATAATTTATGTAAAATTGAATTTAACGCTCACCCATAATAATATCGTCTACTAGACTCGAAGAATCAGGAATAAAGGATTCTGCATCACCACCTGATGACTCTTTTCCCGGGCTAAGAGACGGCATCACAAACGTCACTTCCAGCTGAGGAATGATCGCTCCCACCGCCAGAGATCCACTGCTTTCAACCTGTAACGAATAACATTTGTGCACCAAACAAAAAAAAAAGCAAAAATGATAAGTTATATTAAAATTAAATAGTAAAAATAAACGTACCGTTATCGTACACCAGAAATAATTACTTTTTCTATACATATGCAACATGTTTACTGTTTTCTTTTCTTAATTATTACAATTTTTTTTTAATTATAAATAACGACCTGTAAGTGATGAGGTGTAAGTTATGAATGAATGAAAGCTATTACAATGCGACGTTAATTAAACGGTCAGGTGCAAAATTGTCGAAGTCAGCAATAACACAATTCCCCAATTGGGAAATAGGAAACATTCGTCGGTCAGCAAATTTTCTCACAAGGGCACGTGTAAAATATAAATAACGCAAAATGTAATCTTAATAAAAAGAATCGTTTATGTCTCAAGAAACGTTTATCTCACCTGCATAATCCTATTTGTATCCAACGATAAATAAGTTGCCAATTCTTTGGCTTCTTCGGCCAGCCTCAACAGGAACAAATATTGATAGTGATTCAACTGGACGCTAACCAGATTTGAAATGTACGCTAAAGCGTGAACGTCCGCGTTTTTAGGTCCCGCACGGTCCACGATTACAGTGGAATTCGGATCCATGTTCGCGTGTACCCAAACAGTTACCGGTAACGCGTCTAAGAGTGGCACCGGCTTCGTTACGCCAACCGCCCTTGCACCGGTGAATTCACCCCAGACCGGATCCAGAGTGACGCACCAGACGTCTTTCGCCTCCAACCAAAGAAACTCTTTCGATAATTGACTAATCTAAATTAAACGTGCATTATTAAAAACAACAGCGCATAATTTCACCATAACATATACCAACGTGACTTACAAAAGAATGAAATGTGGAAGTATCCAGTTCCTTCGGTAGATTCCTAACGTTATCGCTGGCGGCGATGTGATCGAGGAATTTTTGCGTCACGATGTAAAAGTCGTCGGGTTTCGAAGGGAATTCCGATCCAAAAAACAGCGATCCCATGTGAAAGGAGTCGACGCATTTGGCCAAGTCGGCTCTCGAGGACTGCTCGAGGCTTCTAACGTTCGTAATGGTGGCCCTCGTCACTTGGAAGGTTAACGTTTTCGGTCGGTCTTTCTGCGAGATGTAGTCGCGACCGCTTTCGAAAACTACCTGCGCGAAATTGGACGTTGAAAGAAGAACATTATTTGTGTGTGTATGTATGGGATGTCGTGAAATGCCATAAAACAAAATAGGATGTTCCATAAAAAGAAAACACTATGTTGCGTAGATAATCTACGCAACATCCAAGCTTACGTTTGAGCCCTAAATTTTGTGTTTTTTGGTTGCATACCCTCGGTAATATAGCTTCCACTTTAACGTCGATGTACGTAAGGTTCGAGCCGGACATGCCCGGCTTCCCCGATTGCAACGAATGATGCAGATTGAGCGCAAACGAATTGAACCACAAGCAGCTGTCAACGTCGAAAACGATTTGGATCGGGTTGAACTGAACGTAGAACTTCGGCGGCGGCACTTGAAAGATTAAATCGATTCAATTTCGGTGTTTCGGCACTCGCCGCATTTACGCGCAGACGAGTTACTTACGCGGAAACGGCACGTCGTCCGGATAGTAGTAGTAAATGAACTCTGCGTGGATGATGCTCGCGTCCTCGGGCAGCGCCATGTGGTCTCGATCGCCTTAAAACGAAAACAACAGAACAACAGTGCAAGGGAGACCGTCGGCCGGGCCGGCATTGCTCTCTAGCTAAAGAAAAATCGGGAGGGCGGCCCAAAAAATTCACTAGTTCTAATCGGAAAAGAAAAACGTACAAGCAATGGAAGTACCTGGAGCCGTACTCTTTTCTCCCTTCTTACGTTGTGCTAACGTTTCGGGAAAAGAAAAACAACGTTACAAGGAGTGTCAATGTATACGGTGTGTGTGTGTGTGTACACATTGCGCGTGCTATTCCCGCAAGTCTTTAAGCGAAAAAAAAAATCGGCATCCTACCTGACACGAATTCCTTGAGGGCCTGTTTTTTTCCCGACGTCGTCACCTTGTACACTGTAAAATTTTGTACGCGAATTATTACACATGTCGTCATAATTTTCTTGAACTGACAGACGACGCTTTGCTTGAGTCTGTTTTGCGAGCTCATGTTCCTTTGCGGCGAGTGTTCAGGTGAAGAGGCTTCTTGGTTAGTGTTGTTCCCCTTTAGAAAAAAAAAGTATATTTGTTGACTCCAGCAATTACAAAACAACCAAGATAACCAAAAGGTCATTGACCAAAGAAAATTAGCATTTACATTAAAAAAAAAACAAAAAAAAACATTTTTTTTTAATGTAAATGATTTGAACTGCAATTTATTTTCAGTCAGCACTGCTAGGCAGACAATTTAATTTTCTTAGTTTTAGGAGGAAGGATTGATATAGAAACTTACGGTTTTGTTGCTCAAATAATTTGTTATTAGTAATTATTAAAAATTAAATATTAAAAATAATATTTGTTTCACACATTTATATGAAAGTTTATTGTTGTACAAGTAATGTTTTATATATAGTAATGTTTAACAAATTGACTGAATTGGACTCGCACAATTAAGTATAAACCTACTTTAGCTATTCTTAAATTTACGGTAATATTTGATTTTTCACGAAAATGTTCAATTTACTTGGAAATGCGTTTTAGGACAAATGTCCTAAGACGTCTCTTTGGCGCAGCGGAAATTTCAGGTTAAGGTCAACGGCAGAAATATATTGTTTCTTAAAATATATAGTCGGACAGTACACTGAGTAACATTCTTTGATTTACATCTTAGAATTTCTTCGAATTTTCTTCGATTCTTTTCAAATTTCTTAGGATATCTCCGATTTTTTATTTCAAATTTCTTCAAATTTGTTCGTATGTTCTTGGAATTTTCTTAGAATATCTCCGTTTTTTTTCCGAATTTTCTTGGAATTATTTAAAATTTCTTTAGAATTTCATCAAATTTCTTTGAATTATCTTGGATTTTCTTCAAGTATCTGCGAATTTCGTCGAATAACTTCTAATTTTCTTGGAATTACTTCCAATTTTCTTCAAATATCCTCTAATTTTCTTGGAATTTTTTCAAGTTTCTTTGAATATCTTCTAATTTTCTTGGAATTTTCCTCGAATTATATAAACTTTTTCGAATCTGTTAGAATCCCTTCAAATTTCTTCGAATTTCATCAAATTTCTTCGCATTTTATTCGAATTTCATTAAATTCTTCCCAATTTCAACGAATGTTCGATTTACTCGGAAATGTGTTTTAGGACATTTGTCCTAAAACGTCCATTTAGCGCAGCGGAAATTACTGTGAAAATTTGATCTACTTCAGCTCCTACACTTTACGGAAATTTCAAATTTTTTCCAATTTCAACGAATGTTCGATTTACTCGGAAATGTGTTTTAGGACATTTGTCCTAAAACGTCCATTTAGCGCAGCGGAAATT
>JAWQRJ010002054.1:0-14288 GCA_033557515.1 Diorygopyx duplodentatus | reverse complement strand
TTATACTAATCCATCTTTGTTTAAATATATTTGCAATATTCTCAGTTTTTATCACTGTAAAGGTGTGGATTTCTTATGAGACCATTATCTGGTTTTGATGATAATTAATAATAAACTGTCTTTGTAGAAAGTGGTTTTAAATTTTAAGTTATACACAGAGTAAAGGGAAACATTTTTATTTAATTTTAATAATTAAAATCATAAAACAATCAGGTTACAAATCAAAGTTACAGGTACCATAAAATTGCAACATCATCATTAAGTCAGTCTATTTTTCGCTGGAAACTGCACACTATTAATAAGGCCGATTTTTGTATTGCAAGTAATACGAAAATGAAGTGCCAAACCTGATGAGTGCCGACCATATGTGCCAAATCAATAAGGTCGATGTTTGTATTGCGATTAATAGCAACATCAACTTTATGGAGAAAACTCATAGGGTCGATTTTTTGATTGCACTTAACAGAATAATCGACCTTATGGGCAGAATCAAAATGGACAAGCCGAAAATTCAATAAGGTCTAAACCAGTTGAATATCTTGTACTAATAAATTTTTGTTCAAATGCGACTTTCAATGTGTGAATCAACTCTTATGGGTCAATTATATGGATTTGGTTAATTTTTATTAAACTGTATCTTTCGAAATGGTGATTTTAATAATCCAACTGCAACAAATTGAAATTACCAAAAATTTCGAAAAATAAATTAAAAATAAAATAGGAAATTAAGTGAACTAAACAAAGCAGAAAAATATAACCTATATCTCAATGTAATCACACTTTGAATATGACAATTGATTATATATCTATTGAGTGTGCATTGGAACTTTTAAATTGTTTTTTGACATTTAAAACGTCTAATCTTAAAACCTAACCCATAAAACTTATGATTCTTAAATTGTTATATCTATAATGAAGGTTGGAAATAATAACAAGAGGTATGGCTCAAATTAAGCTATTTTTCATCATTCATCCTTATCGTTACTCAAGAATTTAACAACCAGGCATAATTGGCGCGATAGCTAGCTTATCGTCTTTTATCGCCCAAGCGATAAACTAACCAAAGCGGTCGGCGATTACCCAGAATGCATCGGTCGGACAACGAATCCGGTGTCACCGCGCGCGTTCGTTACCCATCCCTCTTTATCGAGATCAAGGCAGCGAGAGCAGCTCCAAGGCATTCTGGATAACCCACACGGCAACCGTGAAAGCGATCGCCAATCGCCCTGGGAACGCTCGGGGGTGCGCATGCGCCGGTAGGGGACGCGCCATACTCAACGCTCGCTAGATTATTACACAACAGCGTCCCGGAGTCGCGACAGTTCGGATTGGGGGGACTTTCCCCCACCGCCGCGACCATCCCTGAATAAAAAGGCACGCGCCCGTCTCTTTCTGGCTGGTGTGCGGTAGCGTGCTCTTTTTTCTTCCGCCCGTCGGTAGAGCGAACGACCTGTAAACCACGCCCAGTGGGTGACGTCCCATTGGTTGAGCGGTCGGCCAATCGCGCGATCGCGATTCAACTCACCAAGAGGGAACTGGATGGGAAGCTCCCCAACAGTTGAGTCGAGGTTCCTACCTAAACAGTGGGACTGTTAAATGTTAAAAAAGTCGCGGCCAAAAGGTTTGTTCGCGGTGAAATTTCGGGTGTCGCGGAAAAACAGTACGGAGTATACGAGGCGGCGGCCGGTAAGTCGTTAAATTAGCCTTCTAAATTTATACACGGCCATTAAAAAAATCGTAAATGACAGGCAGGCGGGCGAGTCCAATTTTAGTCGGACCGGGTGTGGTCGCGACGGCTGCGTTCCGCCGTTCTCGTTCTGCGTTTTTTGTTGTTTTCGTTTCGCCGCGGAATTGTTGTCGAAAAAGTTAGTTCGGGCGAATAACGTCGTTTCAAGGTCAAACACGGCGGCCTGCGATTCGATTTGCCGACGTTCGCGTCGTCCATTTTGTAACGGATCCGATTTCTACGTTGATTAGCGTTTACGGCGCGCATGTCCACCTAAATACAGGACATTCATACGAAAATCGCTTGCGCTATTTAATCACGTAGGTAGGTGTGTGCGTTATAAATACTGACGCGGCACCCAGACGTCCGAGTATTCTTATAACAGTAGTTAACGAGCGACGTTGCTACTTTTACGCCGTGGCGATCTAGGGGGGCCTTGGATTTAATTAAAACGGGAAAAAAAGGAAAGAAAATAGGTTGGCAATACCGGTAGTAACGGTATGTTCAAGCAAATCTACATTACATAACCTATAAATGTCAGAAGTGTCATTAAGTGGTATTGCCAAATAGTCGGATATCTTAGATTTTTTTTAATTTCACAATCAAATTAATAATTTTCAGAAATACTGTGTACATAAATAATTCATAAACACCACGATTTTAGTCGAAAGAGAACTGAAATCGACGGAAATGCGGGTACCGACATTTTACCGACCGCGCTCCGATGCGCTGACGGGCTGCGACGGGCCGGAGACCGTCAGAACTGGGTTCGCATCCTCGGACTATTGCGGCGGGATCTGTTTTTATTTTTGTTGCCGTATGAAACAAGTCACTAGATCGGATTGTACCAGAAGCGCATTATTAATTTATATAGTACTAAAAATAACAAATATTTTTAAAAAAAGTTAATGAATTGATTTTAGATCACGTGGCTATCAATTATTAATGAAAACTCTGTATTTTCAAAACAATGCAAAAATGATGTAGAAAAATATTCCTGCACCTTTAGAGAAAAAATTCAAACATTAAACCGGGTCCTTCAAGTTTTCGGGTCCGGCACGATGAGCGTTCATTAGAAAGATATCGAGAATCAGGTAAATTAGAACATTAAAAGTTTGGGATTATTGGTTTTTGGGTACGGCAGTCTTAACTAAAATATTTTCAACTTTTGATCACTTCCGATTATACCGGAAGTGGTACTCAATTTGCTTATTTCTAATGGAACACCCTGTATTTTATTGCATTTTTGAATTCTATGTTAAAATTTAAAGCAACTTTGTTTTACATTCCCTATACTGAATATTAACAGTTCCTGAGATATGTCAGTTTTATCAAAAAAAAAATGACAGTTACATTGCTCTTTTAAATGACGTGTAAAACAATAAGTACTCCAAATAAAGGACATTTATTTGGCCACGTTAAAGAGATCGAAAACCTTTATTGGAAAGTTTGTTGAATTTTTTTAAATATTTTGCAGGGTGTATAAAATATTTATTTAAATACGACGTTAAAAAAATAGCAAAGGTCATGTTTTTTTAAATGAAAACCTTGTTATTTCTATACATTTTTGAATTCTTCTAAACAAATGATATTCACTTTTTGTAGAACATCCTATATCTAAAATGCTTTGTTATTGGGATAAATCAGTTTAAAGAAAATGTATCAAAATAAGAAGTTTTAATTAATAATTCTAAATTTAAAGCGACTTAAAAGAACAAAACACATTTTGATTATAACAAATAAATTTTTACATTTTGACATTTTACAACAAAAAATAACTTATTTTAATAACAATAATGATACACGTACACAGAGTGAGTCTAACAGTCAAATAGACTAACGTCAAGTTGGTTGTTTCAAAGCACTCTAGATTTGGAATTATTGATAACTACTTATACGGATACATTTTCTTTAAACCGATTTATCCCAATGACAAAGCATTTTAGGTATAGGACATTCTACAGACAGTTAATATCATTTGTTTAGAAGAATTCAAAAATGTATAGAAATAATAAGGTTTTCATTTTAAAAAATGACTTTTGCTAATTTTTTTAACGTCGTATTTAAATAAATATTTTGAACACCCTGTAAAACATTTAAAAAAATCCAACAAACTTTCCAATAAATATTCATAATTGTTAACATTGTTTCCATGGCATATGTGATATTCCTATTGCAAACCGATTATAGTAAGAAGGACACTTCCTTCTTTAGAATTGAAAGTTATTTTCATGACATTTTTTTGAAAAAAAATATTTTATGGATAGAAATAGGAGAAATATTGACCATAAACCGACAAAACTGTAGATTTTTGAGAATTCAAAATGTCAAAAGTGAACAGTGAATATTTAATAGCATTTTATTGAACTCCTTGCGAAATTTAAGGGTCGCTTTGTTAATTATGATTACTATTTATTAATATAGGCAACAAATAATACTGTGGAAATAGAAAAATTAGTTGACAGCAAGAAAAGATATCTCGGTAATAAAACAGAAGAGAACCATAAGAAACACAAGGAACAGAGAAGAAAGGTTAACAATGTAACTTTGGAAGCTACAGAAAAGTTGTGGGAAGATTTTGTACGTAACAAAGAAAACTGAAAGTTATTCTACAAAATTATAAAAACTATATGAAAAAGAAAACCAGAACAGAGCCAAGCTATAAGAAACAAGGAGGGAATTGTTCTAAAAAAAAGAGTAAGACGAACTTTTAAACGTAAACGTGAATCCGGAAGAGAACGTAAATGAGGAAACAATTGTAACCTCATACCATGCAGAGATTTTATCTATCCTAGAAGAAGTTTTAGAAGCAGAAAGTAATATCAGGTAAGGAAAACTTCCGAGCCATGTTGGCATAAACTTTGATAAGATAAAGGAAATAGGGGAAAGGGAACAGCACGAAGTCATTAAGAAAACACGAATAGAAGAAAGAATTTTACCAGATTCGGATATAGAGGTCATCCTGCCAATATTTAAGAAAGGTGATACAAAAAGTTAAAGACTGCGGAGGAATTACTTTGTACTGCACTAAAAACATATGAAAGGATATTAGAAAGAGGCTGAAAGCCATCATATGACCATAACTAAATAAATCGCAGAGTGGATTAGATCAGGACACAGAACCCAAGATTACGTGTTTTTTAAATTAACATATATTTGCCCAAAGTCGTACCGTTTATAGAAAATCGGGGGGTTAGGTGAGAGAAAGTCATGTGAGTGAGCCACACCAGTTGATTTCTTGAGTAATAAATTAGCTACTTGAAAATAAATATTCCGCTTCAAATGGATTTAAAATCCAATCGTTGATGTTAGGTTTGGGAAACTACTTCTGTAAATCCGATTTTAATCCTTGTAAATGTTCAATTATTTGTTGGTTTATTTTCGAGGAGAGTCGTAGTTCGTTTTCAGATAAGAAACGATGAAAAGTTTCAAATAATTCAGGTTTGCATTTTTAATGCAAGAGGTCCAGAAATTATTTTTTTTAACTATTAAGTCAATTTTATCAGACATACTAAATATCGTAATTGAGCTATTTTAAAGTCAATGATTGGTCTATCTGTAATGTTATTAATTATTGCCATCTTCATATCATAATACATATCCTCAATTCTTCGAGATATTGTATTGTTCGAAAGAGGAATGCTAAAAAATTCTCTTTGTTGTTTTTAAAATTGAAATGTTTCTGTTGTAAATGCCGTAAAGGTAGGGAAGGTTTCATACAGCCATTGGATAATATATCTCCACATACACATTGTGATTTAGGACAGTTTTCATTTCCTATAGACGAAAATCCACATTTAATGTATTCAGCACAATACTTTCTCTTTTTCCCTCTGCGGGCAAATAAGGGAAATTTCTTTATAAAAGAATCAATATCTTCTTTAAGATCTAACGAGAAATAGTTAAAATCATTTATAATCGGTTATTGCTTCTCTTTAACTGCGAAACTTTTAGTCCGTAGTTTTTGATTTTCCCAGAATATTTTTCTATTTACTCATTTGCTTTGAATAGCTTGAGTCTGTTACTATTCTTGAAAGTACATCTGCTAATGCTATCGTTCAAAAAATGAACCATATATGTAATGTATCGCTATCAAAATTTTGTCAATCGGCTGGCCGGATTGGTCATTTCAAAGCAGTACAGCAATGGTCTGTGGTCAGTAAACATATCAAATATTTCCCCATACAGATGTGGCCTAAAATAGTTCACATCCCAAACAATAGCTAACATTTCTTTTTTATCATACAATAATTTTGTTGAACTTTAGTTAATGCTCGACTCGTATGTGCGACAAATTTTTCATGGCCACTGAATAAAACTGCTCGTAAAGCATAGTTCTTTGAAAAAGAGAACAACAAGGGAATTTGTTTAAAATGAAAATAAGAATAAAACCCAAGGTCGAAATGTAGTGTACGTCAATGATGTAATATGCAACTAAAAATCAATATAATCAGTAGTAATGATAGATTTCTCGCCTCACGTTCTCACTTCGCGAGAAATTTCTCGCCTCGCACAGTGTTTTCATTGAATTTTTAAGCAATGAACAACCGATGAGTAATTTGTTTTTTTTTGTATATTAAACGTGTGCATGAAATTTTTTTTAACTAGTAAAATAACGAGCAAATAACGATTAGTTTATATTAAATCACAGCATTTAAAATTAGAAAGTTGCCTGCACGCTTATTTTTTAATTTTTTATGTTCAAAATATTTCAAACATGTCGAAATATCGTTCCCGATTCGTGAGAATTCCAATATTATCTTTAACTGTATTAGATCTATCTATTTAAAAACCGTTAGCCTCTTTATAATAAGTAGTATTATAATGGTATTATATTTGTATATTATCCACAGTATATTATATAATTTATGTTGGATGGCTCCAATTAACTTTGAAAAGTGAGATTCTCTTTCACAAATATTTGTCTTTACTTTTTAATTTAATGATTTGTTTTTGAAGAGTTTACTTATGAATTTTAAGGTGTGATACACAAACACTCTCAGTCAGAGCTCTTAATAATAAGATGTTATTAAGTCTGCATCAAGTAGGAAAGTGCTGACATTTTTATAGGCTGTAGCTATAAGCAATAAACATTCCAAATTTGATATTCCACTAATATTTTTACTTCCTTTATTATAAAATTAGTTACAATTAAGATGGATTTTTTTGTTAACTAAGGTTCTTTTGTCAGAAGTTGTTCAAAGGGTTTTCAAGTAAATACTTTTCTTCCTCCAAAACCAAAAAAAAAAGAAGTTTAAACTGAACTTCTCATCCTGAGGTATTGTAAGGATACAGATATTGGGTTGTTGCAAAAGTAGTTTAGGTTTTGTCAATACATTTTTTGAGAAAAGCAAAATTACTTTTGCAACTACCCAATATAAACAAGGATAGCAATAAGGAATTAAGTGACATTACACCACTTCATTGATGGGAGACTGCAAATTCTCATGGTCTAAATCAAAGTTATCAATATCAGCTTTTGTGAATAGCTTGGTCGTTTATCTTCTAGTATCTTATTTCTTTCAAGTAGTTTTCGACCTTTACTTTTCTTTCTCATTATAATAGTCTGAATTAACACTTTGCTGCCAATGTCGGTTTTATTAATTTGTAACAAAGTACACAGTTGTGTAACAAATGTGTGTAGCAAAGCATAAAGTTTGTGTAAACTTCGAGATATTTTTCATTCTACAAGTTAAAATTTATTTCCATTAGAAAAAATCATTTAGTTTATTGTAATAAATGTCGGCTTTGTTTGAACATTACACATTATTTCTTGACAGCAATGCTTTGTATAACTGGGCATTTTTTCCTACAAAATTTGGTTTACTGTCAAAATATAAATTTATTAGTTTTGTGAAACTAAGTTAATTAATCTTTAGAACACGGGGGTTAAACTTAGATTTATTAAATATTGAACAATTATTTTTAACAAAAGGTTATTTCGATCAAATTCTGTCTACGGATGCGTAGGAGATTATTCCCTTAAACATATCTATGGTCAAACCACTTTTTACGGATTTACGTTTAGGCGACCCAGCGACGCTGAGTTAACATAATAAATGTAATAATTTATCCCACGAATCGCTATGAACTTTAAAGAATATATTCTGCTTCTATCCACGCAGCCTTTTTCTAGATAACAATCAGAAATTCTTCTTTTCGATTATGAAAATTTAGAGCTGCATTTTGGACATTACGTGGTCACGAATTATTATTTGTAATATTGGTTCTATTTGCAACGGTCTTTAGTTTTCTGCATAGAGCAGCTTTGTTTACACCGTGACATAGTTAGGCCCCATTACCAATTTTACATATCAGTAAGTAATTGCTCGCTAACAGCCAATATTAAAATTTATTATAATCTTACACACTTAATTTAAGAAATAGCGGTTACAATTGATGTTGAATCTTAGAGTTGTTGAGAAATTTTAGAAAATGACAACACTAGTGATTAAAAATTGCGTTTTGATCAACACAAGTGCTGAGCTTTGTATACAAAAAATTAAACTGTTGCATTTTTAACCATAATAATGAATTGTAATCGATACATCTATTGTTTAAACGTTAAAGTTTACAAAACTATAAAGCTGCATAGAGTGAATTGCGTATGCACTTGCAAACTGTAGACTTGTGGTGATTGTTTCCCATTTGTTATTGCACATAAGCTGTCCTCGTCAACGTGTTTATTAAATACCTGCGTCGTAAACTAACCATGAATGAACAGATGTTCATTTTTCCACGACGGGAATGTGGGTGTGTTATTGATATCGCTAATAAACACTTGCGCGATTTTAATAATTACGCAAATTTTGAGACAATTAACCGTGAACACTTGTCCGATTTTATCACCGGCGTGTACAGTAATTAACTCGCGATAGCATCGAGATTGTTACGGACTGTATTTGTTTTTCATGGCATTTAAATATTTTATCCAGGTGTTCGTTTTAAATTACGAGATTAACATAATGCCGCGTTTAATGTAGATATATCCAACCAGTTCATCAGGTGTGTATCGGACGTAATTGCGGCAAAACATGCTTCAGCAGTTCGCCACGTTAAGTGTTCATTACTGCGGTGCATAGGGCTGTAAATTGTTTTACGCTTCGGGTGTAAATGCTCACTGAGTTGTGTGAAGCTGCTAGACGAAATTTAAATCGAAGGGTGCGAACACTTTCAGTTTTTAGATAATTAATGGCATCTCATAATTCTCAGTAATCCCATAACTAAGATGACTTTCTTAATAACAATTTTAGTGATTCTAGTAATTTCCGTTTCCGCAAATTACTTAATTAACATTGAAGGATATAAGTTTGATGGATAACGAGGATACTTTCACACCAGTTGATGAGGCTACTTTCACACAAAATTGAGGAAGAGAAAAATAGAAAGAATGATGAGATTCTATGTAAACTCTTCGTTATTTGGCATTTGTTAAATAATATTCATGCACATCTAGATGTTAGTGTTTTGAATGCATGAATTTGTTTCTTTATAATATTAATATTGGAGCAGCCAGTGCAAAGTTTTATGAGGTCCACCGTTTTTCCACACAAAACTTTGTGTTCTAATTATTTCATTGCTGGCGTTAAACCGCTGCATTTTTTCCTCTTTTTATTTGGTAATATTAAAGATTAAGAAGGCCAAATAAGCTTGCTAAAATTTAGAATAACGAAGTTTGTGGTTGAGATTACACAAGACCGCTGTATATTATTTCTGTACTAAATCAAATTGGCTTTGATTCAAAGCAATCTCAAAATAGTGAAGTACCCGTTGCAGTATTTCATTTATCGAAATAGGTTTGGCAAGATATGTTATGTACTCAACTGACCTTAATGACCTTACTTCATTACCTTCATAAAACAGTTTATTGTTTCCATAAGTAATGAAATATTCCTTGCTAATTTTCAGATATTATCCTTATTTTTCTCATTCGATGGGTACATTGCACGTATACAAATCATGCTCTATATAAATTTTAATATTCTTTGTCGTTCCTCAAAGAGAATCTTTTCGATTTAATCCAAAGGAGAGTTCGACTTCACGACAATTTTACTTCCTTTGTATAATATTGACAAAGGACTTTTATTAACTCCTGCTTTAAAGTAGAACGAATAGCCGTTTCTGCTCACTGTAATCCAACAATTTAACCTTACCTGAATCGTTGCCATTTTTGCGTTTCATAAAACTGTTGATGAAAAAAAAATGATTACGTGTGTCCTACGGGGTGACCTTGAGGGTCATCACTGACCACGAGGTAAATGACTCTCCGGGGTACTCCGGGGTGTGAAATAACTCACCGGGTGGTCATTTCTTAGCCCACCCACTGTTCGATGTCAATGTCCATCTGCAGACCACTTTTGGGCGTTTTACAATAAGACACATTAGCTAAGGTAGCACCAGAGGGCAACGGAACATATGTTTATCCCAACAAACACTCAATAATTTTGGCGTATACCATCGGATGCCGCATCGCAGTTAATATATTACCATGCTACTCTAATAATTTGTACACGAAATAGATGTGTGTTTTGAAAGGATACCAGAAAGACATGAGTAATGAGCTCGTGTTACAGATGGGACGTGCCAGCAACAGTGTTCTCGTTTGATGATGCTGTAAATTGATTGTTGTGGCGCTTGTTTATGATCCGTACAGTCTAAATTTGCTACGTTTCCTTGGTTATTTTCACAGCAAAGACCTGGTTAGCAAAGATTCAAGTTATATGGGGTAATAGCTTTCGACGGTCTGAGTAAATAACTTGATTATAAAAGTTTTGTTCCTAAAACACTTTGGAAGTAGGTAATCGAAACTGCTTCAGACAAAATAAACTACTGGAAAGGAGATTGTAGTTACTTGAATTCATTACAGCCGATTATTAGATAACTCAACCAATTATTGTGGGATGGCGTTGTTGAATACGAAGCTTAGTTGTTATAATTCGTTATTCGAAGATCAGTTGTTATAATCAACAATTAAATCTGTGATTTCGTTAATTTGACAACTATTTTTAACCATTTTACTTTTAGGATTGGCCAATTATAATTATTTTTCTAGTCGCATTCTGTTACCTTGCGGTAAGAATATTAAATCTTTGATGATTTCGGGATTACAGCGAATTTTAATCTACTTCAAAAGAACTTGTTTATCTATAAAAATTGGAAACAATCTTTGTTATTGATCAACAACAATTGCCATAATTCTTAATTTAGCTAACTTTCTGTCCGTGCAATATGAGGTAGAAACAGTAAAAAAGTATTTGAATATTTCTAGATTATAGCGAATTTTAATCTACTTCAAAAGAGATGGGAAGCACTATAAAAATTGGAAATGATTCATCTCTGTTATTGATAACAACAATTTAAATAATTCTTAATTTAACTAATTTTCTATTGGTGCTTTATGAGCTTATTTTAATAACTGTAATAAAGTGTGTTTAACACATTAACTACTGACAATGCTTTCATCACAACATCACCAAAAATGTAATTTTAGATTTAGATTTCTCAGTGTTTTCTTAACAATGATTCGAATTATTTTTTAGTTTATTTTTTAATAATTGATAACCATAGAAAACAATATTTTACACCAAGAAAAGTTTCTCAATTTACAAATTTTCATTCACTGAACACTCTGAAATGCAGAAACCCCATAAAGGCATTTTCTACATCATAATTTAGAAAAAAAAATTATTTGAGCTGAGATGCAGATTACAGATAACGAGTAAAAGAAAAATAAAACGAGGGTGAAAGAATTTACAGCGGAATACAGATGATGTACTTCGATTTAAAAATAAATCTACACAAAAATTGTCTATAACATAAACAAAATTGTATATTTGTTAGTTGCTATTGTTTATTGGTTGTGAAAGAATGTTAAAATAGTTTAATTATCAAACTTTTAAGTCTGAAATTCGAAGGGTGTCTGATTGGGATGCAGGTGGCTGTTTTTTGTGGAAATATGATTTCAAAAATAAGGGCGAATTAATGTTTCTTTTAGAAAAAAAAATCTATATTATTTGTGCATTTTTACGAAATATAATTTATTTTACATATTATAAAAAACATCCTTTTGTGTATATTATTATACAGTCAACCCTTCTATAACACAGTTAATTCGTTTTGTGTTGTATTGAAACTGTGAACGAAATTTATAATACAGATTAGGGGTTGAGTGTATATCATATATTTTGTTTGATGTAAATGTCTCTAAAACATATTAAAAAATATTATTCTTTTAAAACTTTTTTGTGTTCATACATATAAATTTGCTTATTTTCAAAAATATATACACATTATGTTTTGTATATTTTACATGTTTCTAGTTAATATATATGTAGTTCTCTTTATGAGAGAAAGTAAAAATCGATTTGCCAGATTTTCTATAAAATATACGAAAAATAAAAGAAATATTTTCTAGAAATAAATAGAACTATAAGCAGCTGAATATTTTCGTGTGCACTTCACATATCATAATTTTGTACACGTCAAGTCTACAAAAAATTATTATTGTTGCTAAGAATGTTAAAAGCACAACTATAAACAATCACAGGTATTGCAATTTGTTTTGCATGTATCCGGGAATCCGGGGAATCCCACGAGCGCATCGGTTAACATCGGCGCAGAATAGAGCCAAATGTTCGGGGATTTTTTAAAGCAATCGTATACTGATGATTGTATTTAATTTATTTGTTTTAGTGGTGAAATTTTTTAGTAATATTTTTTAATTATTTTTAATTGTTCATTCCGTTTAAGTGATTTTGTACAATTTATGATTACTATTTTACTAAAATACTTGTGTGCAGTGTTTTTGGATTCATCGACGTATAATTTTAAAAATGAGTGGTTTGTTTATAAATTATTATGTTAATTGAGGTTGCAACATAAATAATAGTATATAAATAATTTAATTTTACAACAAAAGTAAATTCAAATTTTTTTAGAAAAAATAGATCTGATAATAGTTGTATCAGTTGATTCAAATAACATACAAACCAAAATATTGTAAATATCATAAATATGTCATGATAAAGCCTTTGTTCAGTGTTATTGTAATCTACTGCACAAAGATAGGAAAAACAGAATCCATTTGCGATCTCTTGATTTATCATCAAGACTGCTGAGGATTGCTTTCAAATTTCCTAGTGTTTTAGATTTTTACACCAAGATTTTGACAATTAATTTATTCTGATGTTGTCCGAATAATCCGTTGTTGCCATATCTATTTACACGAGTCGTAAATCATACTGACAGGGAATAAAAAATCACTTCACTTTGAATTTCATCTGCCCAAGAATAACTAAACAAGTAATTAAGGGTATTTTAGTAAGTAGTCATTTAAAATTTTTTCTGTTACACATATTCCTTAGTATATCAAAAAACGATTTTCCGTAGGATTCCGTATAAAAGATGCCATTTATTATTTAGAATTTCCCCACAGAGAAAGATAATATGTGACTTTCTGAAAATATCACTTTTTCAAACGGAATATCTCAAAAATTATTAGCGTTATGAAGACACGAGTTCAAAATCTGGAATCATTGGATGATTTTCCATAGTATTTCTTATAAAATTTTCCTATTCTTATTTAGGGTTTCCCCACACTAAGAGAATGTCCTTGAATTTTTAAAAAAATCAGGTTTTTCAAACGGGATATCTCTAAAACTGAGTTATGAAGACGCGGGTTCAAAATTCGGAATCATGGGATGATTTCCCATAGTATTCCGAGTAAAATTTGCCTTTTCTTATTTAGGATTTCCTTACAGTAAGAGAAAATCTGCGAATTTTTGAAAAATCAGTTTTTCAAACGGGATATCTCTAAAACTGTTAGCGTTAAGAAGACGCGGCTTCGAAATTCGGAATCAATGGATGATTTTCCTTAGGATTCCGTATAAAATTTGCCTTTTCTTATTTAGAATTTCCCTTCATTAAGAGAAAATCTGTGAATTTTTGAAAAATCAATTTTTCAAACGGAACATCTCTAGAACTGTTAGCGTTATGAAAACGTAGGTTCAAAATTCGGAATCATCGCATGATCTTCCATAGTATTCCGTATAAAATTTGTCTTTTCTTATTTAGGATTTCCCTACAGTAAGAGAAAATCTTTGAATTTTTGAAAAAAATAGTCTTTCAAACGTAATATCTCAAGAACTGTTAGCATTATGAAGACACGGGATCAAAATTCGGAATCATCGGATGATTTCCCATAGTATTCCGTATAAAATTTGCCTTTTCTTATTTAGAATTTCCCCACAGTAAGAGAAAATCTGTGAATTTTTGAAGAAATGAGGTTTTTCAAACGGGATATCTCTAAAACTGTTAGCGCTATGAAGGCGCACGTTCAAAATTCGGAATCATAGGATGATTTTCTATAGGATTCCGTATAAAATTTTCCTTTCCTTATTTAGGATTTCCCCACAGTAAGAGAAAATCTTTCAAACGGCATATCTCAAGAACTGTTAGTGTTATGAAGACGCGGGTTCAAAAATCAGTATCATCGGATGATTTTCCATAGTATTTCGTATAAAATTCGCCTTTTCTTATTTGGGATTTCCCCACAGTAAGAGAA
>JAWQRJ010002053.1:0-14295 GCA_033557515.1 Diorygopyx duplodentatus | reverse complement strand
TCCCCCCCGCTCTGGCGCCTGTCCGGGGGGGGGGGCCGCGCCCCCCCATATACGTCCGCACTGTATGTATAGGTTGCCCCATTTCTTGAAGAGGCTATGCAACTTCAGATTTTGAATGGAACACCTGTATATTATTACATTTTTGGGTTCCTTATGGAATGTATGATCTATTTTATTAAACATACATTGGACTCAAAATCGCACCGTTAAGGACTTACTAGGGTAATAGACCTTGACTTAACGACAGTACGACAAGGCGAATCCTAGCTGTCTTCAGTGTACTTCAGAACTGACATTTCATTTCAAGTCAAACATATGACATTTCAAGCTTGACAGTAATTAAAATAATTCAGATCTACTATGGTTTCAAACACACTTTTACGAGAACTAAAGAAACTGAGCATCGTCTTACTATATTGGGACTTTGCGCTGGAGCGCACTGCAGGTATTAATAGCGCGTCGTTTTCATTCGGCCGCGCGAAGCTCGCTGCGCCAAAGGTTCTCTTGGTGCAGTGCTCCTGGGCAGGAGCCAACACGATCGTGCTGAGATGTGGCGTTGCCACAAGCTGGACGTCACAGCTATTCTGTTCAGGTGCCAACACCGTCGTGCTGGGTTGCGGCATGGACGTCCGCTTCGGCCGCGCGAAAGTTGACGCCAAGTTAAAAGAAAATATGTGATTGTTTGACCAGCATTCTAAAATAAGAACAAAAAATTGCCATAGTATTAAGTTATAAGTATTTACTTCATTAGATCCTAACCGAATAGCATTGGCCGTTACCTTGTTTTTTCTACACAATAGTTTCAATACCTCACTCTACACCACCAAACAATTTCCAATCAATTGACATAGGTATCTGGGTGCCGGGTTTTTCTAAAATACAGTGGACATTATTTAAAAATTTATTCGAATTTAATATTTTCCAAAAAAAAGTGATACGCAAGACCGACTTGTACGGACTTCTTCAGTTTCATGTAATTTAACTTATATGATATTCTGGACGTAATTGCATATTGATGATTTATTTTTGAATCATTAAATGTAATGAAACAAACAATTTAATGAAAAAAACTCTTGTGAAACTGCTAGAAATTTTCCCTAATTTTCACCTGCGTGAACACAAACAGAAGATACTGAAATAAAAAAATATTCTAATTTAATTTAATTTTATATTATAATTTATTGTTTTTCTAACAATAAGGTTTTAACAATGTCAGTGGTTTAATGGTCAATTTAATGAATTGATTGAGCTGAATTTAATCAATTCATAATGAGTTTAATTCTCGTGAAGCTTTACGTGTTTGGGGAATTACTGGTCTAAAGAATCGTTAGATTCACATTAGCAAATAATTAAATGTACATCCATGGATAACTGTAATGCTAAAGGAAGCTGGTTACGAAATTGGCCCTTATAGTTTCCGATACATCATCAATGAAGGGAATTTCCGTGTTAAGATGCTATCAAAAGGTTCAATGATTATACTCTGGCTATTTTTTTGATAAATACAACAACTGTGCTTCAAAAACATAAATCGTTTTGTAAAATACTCTCCATCAGAACATAATTTTCTTGAATATTATGAGTTTCCTACGTTTTTGTTTCAGCTATGTTATGTTCTTGTTACATTATGTGGTATTAATACTTCATATGAATCGTGATGATGAATCTTGAAATGAACATCGATCCTTCTCATTTTCAACTATTAAAGCTCAAAAGCCTTCCGTCATATTTAGGCAATAAATTCGATAATAATTTAATAGATATCTTTTGTTTTAAACTACAAATATTTGGGGAAATACACTTACGGGATGTCGTTTTGAAAACTTCCAGTTCGGAATACTTAGAAATTTAAAACCGAAAAACTTAAAACAGCCAATTAATAAAGTTATTGAAACAAATTTTTGGAAGATGCTACACAGCAAGAGGGATATCGAACTGTCGCGATGTAAGTCACACCCCGCATGTTCTCTACGAAAATTTAAATAAATCAA
Source organism: Diorygopyx duplodentatus (assembly GCA_033557515.1). Lineage (NCBI taxonomy): Eukaryota > Metazoa > Arthropoda > Insecta > Coleoptera > Scarabaeidae > Diorygopyx > Diorygopyx duplodentatus. The sequence continues at coordinate 12,304 of JAWQRJ010002053.1, read as the reverse complement.
TTTCTTGTTTTGAATAATTTCGATTTTATTGAAAAAGTTTATATTTGTGAAAGCTCTAAATTTATTGCAGTCTAGGTATTTCCAATCAAAGAAAGAGTGGTAAAGAATACTTTAGGAAAGAGGCAATAAAATAAAACAGTATGGGAATATTTGAAGTCAGAAAATTCAAATTTGGGGAATTTATGTACCTATGGCTTCATATAACTAAGGGAAGTAGGAATATTTACCTTTAGTATTGACCTAAAAACTCCGTATCGCTAGTTTGCAGGGTACGACGATTTACATGGTAGGTGAAAGAACAGAAATTAATTTTATCTACGGAGGTGAAGGGCGTTATGTATAAAGAACATCTACAATTTTTAATGCCAGACATATAGATAGAAATTTCGTAGAAATGTTTGTTGAGCCGGAATATTAGGCGATAGCATCATCGGGCTTTTATTTATTGAAGAAAATATGAATGTATAATGTACATACTTATAGATGTTAGATACCATCATTGCACTTCCTACTATCCAAGACGTTAAATTTTAGGTAGATATTGACTGAAATTCGCACTGTCCAACCAATTAGTCAATTCTTAAATGACAGATTTCCTGAGCAGTGGATTGGAAGAAGAGCTCCAATGGAATGGACTAGACGATCTCCCGATTCAAGTCCATTGGATTCGTTTTCTCTGGGGCTGCTTAAAATCTATTATTTACAAAATACAACTTTCAACAACTGAAGACCTTCTGCAACGAATTACAAGGGAATGCAGAGCCATAAGGGAATATCAGAACGGAATTTGAAAATCGATTGTGTTATTGTTTACGCAATAATGGGTACCATTTCAAACATTTAATTACATGAAAATTATTATAAATGGTTCGCAGAATGAAATAAAGTACACAAAATATTTCAGAAAAGTTAACATTTTCAATAAAATCGAAATTAGTCGATAACAAATTGATTGACTCCTAAGTTATCCGGACTAAAAGTTTTCATATTGTGCATTATAAACCCTCTATATGACAATAAGGCAAGCTTTATAACTGGATAGATAAGTTAGTAACCATAGAAAACTGATCATGGCAGATGACATGAAAAAAAAACAAATTTAAAAGCACATTCCCTTCACTCGCTACCGATAACACCAAAATGATAATGCCAAGAATTTAAAACGTTTCTATCCAGTTTCCGCTTATGAGGGCCCGAAGAAAGATGATCACATTCTAATACACATTACGACAACTCTTTCACCTTCAATTCTTTTCAATTTAATTTGCAGAATTAAGAGATTTGAGAAACCACTACTTCTTTTCTGGGGTAGTCCCAAATAAATCCTAAATTAATATTTAATCTTAAAATTTTGTAACGATTCTTGCGAAGTCCTTTTTTTATCATATAGTTTAGTGTCTAATACTTTCAGAACGACTTAGTAGAGAAACTAATTTTATAATACCACCCGTTACTATCTAGCCATGTTATGAAATTAGTGAATTGCAATCAATTGCGCAATCGTCTTTACCCGTTTATAAATCGTCATCAGTAACCACTTGTGGTCGGCCAGGTCGGTCAGCGAATCGATGCGGTTTATATCATCATTATGCCTAAGCTTAGCTTCTACGGTAAACTCTATAAATAGATATAAATAAACTATCAGGGTTGCCCGCACGAGCGACCTATTCACGCGTCTATAAATACCATAACAGTAGAAAATTGTTGTTGACGGAAATTTCAGTCGAACGTTCCATCCTGTGTGGCGATATCCTGGTAGCGTTTGTCATCAACAAAAATAACGCTGAACGCGACGCGTTGGTTGATTCAATGCAAATCGGTCAGATGCACTGAACATTAGCGGTTCATGCTTTTTAAGTCAACAATTTGTGGTTGAATACAAAACAAATCTATGAAGTTAATGCATTCTTCTAGAAATAGCATTGCTAATAGATCATTTAATGTATCTATTCACCATAGTCAATGAATAACAGCTTTTTTTAGGAATTTGTCAATACTTTTATTTCACTTCTGAACGTTTCTTCAAACGTTGTAGACTATCATTGAATTTTGGTCCTCATAGGTCCCAAACGAGGTTATACCACAGATGATCTGATTTAAGAAAAGCCGATGTATGGCTAAAAAAATATATCTTACATATCTTTGAATACTGTAATCGCTCTATCACAAATCACCTACTTCATGTAGGTACTCCATTTTTGTTGCGTTATTCATCCGTTATACTAATTTCATCTTGTAAAATACTGCTGGTACCATCTGTGAGATATTTTAAAACGTCCTTACCTCTCGATGTTTTTTTAACTGTTTTGTAGGCTCCTCTCCCCATATTTTCTGACAGCAAAATCATTTCGTGCCATACCAAGCAGTTTACCTCCCGGCACATCGTGCTTAAGAAAAAGAAGTAAATACGCAAAGGACTCTTTTTTAATTTTCTACTCATTTAAATCCGTACGAACCGTCTTTTCCATATAATTTGCTGGTTTGCATGCAAGGATTGGTTACCCAGTACACGTTAGCAATAAAATGCGTAGTTAATACTCACAATACGGAATCCCACGACGTTAGCCCGTTTTAAAAATTTAAATTGGCAGCATTTCGTTTCGCGGCCGGTAAAAAAAAGGAAGACGCTATGTATTTTAAACAAGTTATTAACGTTGTTCAGCCATATATTACCTGTTGCATTATCCTGGCTAATAACTGGGGAATTGAGATTATTGCCTTTTCTTTAGGTCCGCGTTGCAGCGTCAACAGCCAATACACGTGATGATGCAAATTATATGTAACCACGGTGCTTAGGCAATTCCCGGAGTTAAATTTTATATACCCTGTTGCGTTGTAAATATACGCAGGAGAATTTGTAATCTTTAGGCTTGGACAGGATATAATAAGCCAAGCATAGATATATTATCATTAATATTATTATTTTATTACATTAGCAGTATAGTAATTTAGTGATGATAATTATGTTCTATGAGTAGAAGATTTATAATATGGTTAAAATCGATACTGTGTTTAAGGTAAAGACGTGATGTGAATTCTTCCACTTAATGTTGTTTCATATTGGAAACCCTTTACACCATATTATGGGAATATATCCTGGTCCTACTATCATCTGCTGATAATTTGAATGATTAAGAGACAAATGAGAGATAAAGATATCTCTACTTAACATACATATGTAACAATTTTCCTGCAACGTCAGTGATCAATACTAACTTTGGTGATTCTACAGTTTACATTTACTTTTGATCTTTTCGCCAAAAATTGTTTTAGTTGTTTAAATTGTCTCAGTTGCCCCAATTGTTTTATCATTTCTAACCGCAAAAAAGAAAATTCTTTTTTTTTACGTTGATGTGTAAGATGCATGTCGTTTTCTAATTTAGCAGTTTTTCTCGTTTCGTTAAAGTGTATTTTTACACAAAACATCCCAAAACTTCTTTTGGGTGAACAATTTATTCAGATTACGCAACTCTGCGATCTTCTTAATTAAATGTGCTGTTTTAACTCCTTGGAAAGAGACGGGGTATCAATAATCATCAGGACTTCTTGATAAACTCTTTTAATAAGGGTATATTTATAAATTCTCTAAGAACACTATCGATTGCATGTCACATTGCATGACGTCACTTTTATTACTACACTTACGCTTGCTTCTTATTCACCGAGCAGCTTGTTGTTCCGGCTCAGACTCAACACGCCACACTCATATATCTCACAGACATAAATTGCAGAAAATTATAGGCCTGAGTTGCGAAATTAAACATTGTGGTTTTTTAGTTGGAAAGAAAGATGCAACAGACGAAACGGCAAATATGGCGCTCGACCTCGCCACTATTTTTAAACAATACGCTCGCTGCACGGGTACATCGTACCGTCCGATAAACAGCAATTATGGGCATTCTTTTCTGAACCATTAACCGCCTCTGTGTGGGACTGCGGAATTATTAACGTAATTGAATTTACAATGAGCTCGACGGAATTCTGCTCCTTACCAAGAAAAATCCGCAGATGACGCAGTGAAATATACACAATTCACGTACTTACGGCAACAAGGAATGAGAAATTCGTGTGCTATAAAGAATAGTGGCGTCTTGATTTCGTATAGTGGCAAATGTGTAAATTACAATCTTTAACCTTCAAAGAAGAATTCTATTCTTAGAGTTTTCTATTGACAAAGCAGCAAACCAAGCTTTGACGCACACCAGTTGCTGATGAACTTGGTTTCATATGACGTGATCCTGATGAGATTTGCATAAATTTTCCACTATTCCCATGAGGATTTTGGAAAAAAAGTATATGAAAATATTATTAGACCACAAAAAATAATAAGCTGTTTTTTAAGCTAGGTTCGAAGACGTTGAAGGGAGGTTCCTCTGATCAGAAAATAAAGCATAATTATTGAACCCATAATATTATGATTGGCAATGGCCAATTATCTAAGTATAAAATCAGTTCACCTGTACTCTCTTTTCATCGTTGATTTATAGCCCATTTAGATTTGAATTTTTAGATAATTTATTTTATCAATTAGATCATAAACTTGAAATTAATTGGAATATCAGATTACTTTTTTCATCTCGATTTACCACTCAAAATTTTTCTTCCTCATAATATTATATTTTATATTATATCTGATCAGAAAATAGAGAAAAGTTGACCCCGTAATATTAATTATAATTGGTAATGGTTCAATTATCTAAGAATGAAATCAGCTCTAAAATACTGATCACCTGTACTATCTTGTTATCGTTGATTTGTAGCCCATTTAGATTTTAATATAGTTTTTATCAATCTATGAACAATTAGATCATAAACTTGAAATTAATTGCAAAATCAGATTAATTTTTTCATCTCGATTTACCACTTAACATTTTTCTTCCTCATAATAGTATATTTTATATTATCACGATAAAATAATTATAGGTGATCAAAGCGCTATTTTTATCTTTGTAATCTAGGTAATTGACTTCGAAACCCATCCCAACCCTACGCCTACCTCGCGTTGATAGAAAGCGAAAACCGCATTTATGTCCGAGGCTAATTCGACCATAAAACAAAGCGCTTAATTACGTGCAGACTGGTCGATAGATGGCGTTGGTCTCGTCATAACATTAAAGTGCCTAGATATATTCTTTATTCTTTTACGCAGGCTTGCAGTGGCAATTAATATTCAGCTTGGTGTAGCTGCTCTGCCACGCTAAGAGACTGCATCTGAAGTTTTTCACAAAAAGATCATTTTTAACTCCTGCAAAAAGTGGTTTTCATGTATTTTTCCCAAATTCCTACAAATACTTGAAAAAAATAACTTTCCTCACCAAATTCAAAATAATATTACTAATTTTAACTCTATTTATTGCACTTGAGTTTCATATAATTTCAAAACATGTTAATCTGAAAATAATACCAAGAGACGACAGGGAAAATATAACTACTCGATGCTTACGGTTTTTGGAATTTGGAAAAACTATGTCCCACATATATTTGTGGAATAACATTATGAAGTTGCAATCATTAGTCCATAATCAGTTGTCTTCTCTGGGAATTTTTTTAATAAAATTTTGTAAAATTTTGTGTTTCTACCACCGAAAGGGTGTTTCTCCATTCAACATTAAAGTTTTTTGAATCCAGTTCAAAAAATCCATTCAATTCTATCAAGCTGTAATGAAGGTACATTAACTTAGATGCGGTTTCAGTAGCATAACTTATTTCGCCGGAGTATTTTATGCAATTTCTGAAGGAAAAAAAATAATGGTTAAGCTGAAGTTCAAGATTTACGTCCTCGCTGCATAATCTTATTGAAAATGAATCATAGTGGGCTAAGATAAAATAGCCTTCGTCTTGTCAATCGTTTTCCCAATATTTTGCGTGCATGATATTTTTTATAGGACTGTAAGCCGTTGTATGCCCGTCTTTTATAAACAACTTCTTCAAGTTTCTAAATCAGGTTATACTTTTTTCTGTTTTGTTGTATATTGGGTCAACTCTTGTTCTCTATGTTGTTCTTTATACGGTTTTAAATCCTGTTTGTAATTTAAACTGCTCAACATAAAAAGACATAAATCAGCAACGACGGTTAAAAAAAGTTGAGATTCATCCATCATTAATGTCAAAATACAAATTGAGATTAATTATAAAGGACGTATTTTGGAGACAAGTTGTATCTGTAAATGTTCAGCTATATCGCCAATTCCACTGGTAACAGTATCATTAGATACAGATAGTATGGGCTGCAATTGTTTAGCAAAGTTATCTCTAAGCATAATTTCTACAATCTGAATTGCAACTGGCTATTTGATATGCAATTGAAGCGGTAAAGCTTTTTCATTTACAGACAGTTTTCTTAAAAAGGGATGTTTGTTTTTCATAAGTTTTTATTTAGTAACAAAGAACTTCAGAGGTGTCTTCACGTGCTACGAAAAACGTTCCAAATGCCGCTTAAGTTTGTTAGGTTTCTTATTGCCAGGTGTCAATAATACAAAAGTTCGCCACGTTTACGTAAGAAAAAATCAAGCTTTCTTATCTTTACGTTCCTTAGGTCCACATATTACGTCCACATATTACAAATGTGGACGTAATTTGGCTGGCGCCATGGAACAATTTGGGAACACTGTTACATATAGCAGATTGAGGGTTGTTATTTGAATTTATAAATCAAAATTTAATGTAATCTTCATCATACTTCCCCATTTGTTTGATAATTTTATGCTGATGTTGAATAACGCTTATTTGTTCATCTTCACAATCAGAGCAACTACCTTTAGGATGGTCTTCTTTTGACGCAATTTTAATCATTTGAAAAGTGCCTTGAGAAGTGTTTGGTGATATCTATTGAGGTGTCGTGGTGACGTTTACTGCATTTGATCGCTTAAGTGTGCCTTGCGTCAAACAGCAGTCCATTTTAAACTTAGACGTATTTGTCCTATAAAATGTTGGAAATGTTAAATTGTTGTATAAAATTTGTCCGTGGTTTTCACAGAACTCTTGGCGAGTTTTCATGGAACTCCAAGGTTCCGCAGAACACACTTTGAGAAACACCGCTGTAGACCATATTTTACGAAAATTTTGATGTTATGGTGAAAATGGGTGGGAGTGTCATATAAAGGAGTGGAATTTGTACACTCATATATTATTCGCCAGCTGATGCAGGAGTGGTAGAACAACTAATTTTGATTTTTTTTTGTCTGTTCTAATTTTACCTATAGCTTAGCGTATTCCAGAAAATAATCAAAACATTAAGTCTTGTCCTTCAAATTTTTATTCCAAAATTTAGAGCATTTTGGCATGAGAACATCTGCAACAAAAGTACCTTGTCGCTTATAAGCAAACTTGGGTAAAATATTTTGTTGCTATACTCTATTCGTTGGTAAAGTTTAAGCCAGCTACCCATTATAACGAAAGGTTGAATTGGGTGGGGCGGAATAATAAAATATTGATATTGATATACTGTAACATAATGTGTCTTCTAAGTGCCTATCACTAGAAACATCTTCGTCATCGTCTTCTTTTGTGATCTCTGGAATTAAATTAACACTGCTCTCCTGTAGTGTTGATGTTTCAGTGAGTTTAACAAATTCAATTATTAACCGTTGTTTTCGTGGTTTGGTTAGGCCTTTATGTAATTCTCTGTAAGAGGCCATTAATGACTTCAGCTGACGTTGAAATTTTTCATCTCGTTCCTCACTAGGGTCATGTTTACCAAAATGATGTCAGTTCAAGACCTTCTTAAATTAATTCTGCACTTAGAACATGATCCTCTTCGTCATTAGTGATTCTTTAGGATCAGGAGTCTCAAGGACAACCTCTATTATTTCATCTTCACTTAGTGGTATATCACCTAACAAGTAATCGACTACAAACGATAAATCATCGAATCCTTCTCATCCAATTGTATGTGCCAGTAAAACCAATTGTATGTGCCAGTTGTTGTAGGCTTTCGCGGCCATTGTTCATACTTTTTAGTTTCCGGTGATCGCCGCGTTGGTGAAGAAACTCTCCGTTGACGTTTCGCCGCTCATTACAGACGGCATCATCAGAAACATCAACGGCATCATCCGAAGAGGACGCGGCGATCACCGGAAAATGTTGGGAAATTCGGTAGTATTAGGGATGACGGAACCTTTGCTTTTGGCACATTATGGCCAAACCGCTTGCTGATCCAACTTGATTGACACAATCCATAATTTAAAATTTCTTCCAGACATCAATGACTGTTAATGTATCATCATTCAGTTTGTCCACAACGTATTGAAATGATCGTTTTGCGTAGTATGTTTTAAATGTCGCAAGTATTCCTTGGTCTAGGGGTTGTATCAAGGATATACTATTAGGTGGCAGAAAACAAAATTGCACATTTGGATGTACCAAGACCGGATGTCCGTGTGCATTATCCAGAATAAAAGGAACTTTAAATTCGAGACCTTTCACATTCATATACCGTCTAACTTCTTGGACAAAACATTTTTTTAACCATTCAGTAAAGATATCATCAGTGGTCACCCAGTGGTGTTTGGGTTGGGTTTTTTAATTCATGTTAAATCGAACTAGTGTAAAGTTAATTCGTGTAAGAACAGAACTATTTGGGAGAAAATGATCGGGGTTGCATAAAATAAACTCTCTTTCGCATGCTAATATTTCGGTGCTTTATTTTCACCTTCATCAGAGCAGAGTACAACGGAAAACATGTTTTAACAAATTACTAAACAATTCAACTAAAAAATTTTTTTTTCCTTTATAAATTAAACGGTCACTTACAATTTGTTAGTCAAGAAAATGTACGCAGTTGAGGAGTAACACGTGACGTGACGTTCACGAGCACATGTTTAACAATGAAAAGATCTCAACCGCATTGCGACAAGGATAACGTTTTATAAAAACCCAACAATTTTTTTAAGGCTTAAAATGTTAGTGGACGGTTGTATTGTTTAAAGATAAGAATGAATCAAGCAGAAAAATACGTATACCTACAGTCAGCATTTTTCACCCGCTGAATGAGAAGAATATTTTAGCGCCACAATTACCACATTTAACTATACTCAATTATTATCCGTTTAAAGTCAGCACTTTATTTAGTAAAATTATAGAAGAATGTTGTTTATTGTGTTGGGTTGTAAAGACTGTAATGGGAAGTATATTGGTGTAACAAGTCAGTGGCTAAAAAATCGTATAATACTATACAAAAGCGAATGTAGATTCGGAAAAACGAGATGCGCTTTAGCGGTACATACAAAGTACCTACATATAATAAGGGACATACAATGAATTATGATAACGTGAAGTTTTGGGCAGAGACAATGATCGATCAAATAGATTACTCCTTGAAATGTTACATATGAACTTAACTCACAATACTATAAATTTCCGAATGGATGTTGATAATTAAGTATAATTTACTCTTATTTATTTCAATTGATTAAAAGTTTTAATGTTTTATTCCTCATCTTCGTGCATTTTCTTGACGCACAAATTGTAAGTGAACGTTTAATTTATAAAGGAAACAAAACGTTTTTTAGTTGAATTGTTTTAGTAATTTGTCAACACATGTTTTCTATTGTAGTCTGCTCTGATGAAGTTGAAAATAAAACAACGAAATATAAGCATGAGATAAAGAGTGTTTATCGAACAAAATCGACACATACACACGCACACACGATGTATCCTCCGTTTCTGTAAGCATGTAGTGCTAAATCAGTTCTTTTAAGAATGTATTATGTTGTTGTCGAAATTACTGCAGTACCTATTGTTATTTTAATGTGATGATTTGAGTTTGTTAGATTTGCGTACTGTATGTCACTAATTTTCTGCTGCAACATAATAAATTCTTAACAGAACTGATTTAGCACTACATCTTTATCCGGAATGGTGTTTACTGAAGCAGACCGAATTAATTAAACGGATTTCGTTTGTTATTCTTGCCTTCAGGTCAACCATTGTACGTAGTCTGTTCCCATACTCCTCACTTTTCAAATATTCACATAAAAAATAGTCCAGGGGTGTTAGATCTGGGGATCTAGCTGACCATTCCCTAGTCCGTCTACGTCCAGTCGACCGACTTAGGACCACTTTTATTGTTTTGTTTAATTCTGCAATTTACAAATAGAATAAACAAAAGAAGCTGTATCTCAATAAGGAAGCATTTTAGGACACTTGTTCATATGAACTTTTTTTATCAAGAGGACCTATAGAATACATCTGCGAAGTTTGGGCAACTTCATAAAATTTTGTACTCGGTAATTGCTGTTTTTTACATAACTGCCAATGTCCATGACAGACACGTTAGGCAACTCATTGAAAAAAAATACTATCTATTACAAGTTTGTAAATTGTGAACTATCTATGAGACAAGTATTGAGTAAGTAGGCAGGTGCCCACATAGTGGAGCATAAAGTTGTGTTGTGCGTGTGTTCTACACCATCGTGATAACGATCAAGCACTTGCCAATAAAATGATATTTTATCTGCATTCCTGATTACATGTTATTCATGAGATTTTTGTTTGCCAGCAAAAATAATTAGGTCATAAACTTGCAATTAACTACAGTGTATTATGCAAAAGAAAATCTCCATAATTAATTTTTTTCCTACCTTTATCTTCGGTTTACGAGTCGACAACTTTTCTCGCGTTTAAAATAACTATAATTGAACCGTCGTTTTTCATTCTTAATCATCTTTATAGTCTAATTGACTCTCAAACCCATTCCAGCCCTTTGCCCAGTTCACGCGCGTAAAAAGCGGACGCGGCATTCGTGTTCTGCTTTACTTCGGCCATAAAACAAAGCGCTTAATTACGTGTAGACCGGCCATCGCGCCAATAGATGGCGTCGGTCGCGTCATACTATTAAGACAGCGCGCCGTGTTATTGAGCACAATTATATTTATGTTCGTAGGTGTCGGCCGCGCATACAATTTCTTTCGGTGCGTAAAAAGAAAAACACGCAACCGCCATTTGACGGGGTTCAGTGAGCCTGGCGCCGGGCAAGGACCATCAAGGACGAGTTACCTACGCGGATGACGTCACCGTAGATTCGCGGCCGCCGCGCCGCGTCGGTTTACGGCCCCGTTGCATTGGTAACGCGATGCTCTTCTCTCCTAGAGACCAGAAGGCGAATTCAGATTGGGACGACGTGACGTCGCTCCGAAAGTTGAATTGAATGTCCATTGAAGTGGAAAGTGATTGATCAACTATGTGGGAAACACTGTATCAAACGTGCATGAATGACGTAATTTGCTTAATTCAAAGTGAAAGCAAATCAAATAAATTGTGTCTTCAGTTTTCAACTAAGAAGTCTAAGAGAAGAGAGAACAGTACAGGAGTGAGAGGAAAGAACTGAGAAATGCTATCAGGAGCACCAAAGAGGCCAGCTGGCGAAGGGTTTGCGAGGAGGTGGAGTCGGAGCCGTGGGGTCAAGGTTACAAAATCGCGATGAGAAGGCTCACGGTGAGGAGTTCGGCGATTCCGGAGGACAGGGAGAAACGAATCGTGGAAGACTTCTTCCCGAAGCACGAAAGACGGGTCTGGCCGACAGAAGAAGAGCAGTGAGCTTTCGTGGATTATACCGTGGAAGGTCTGCGGGAAACGGCAGGCAGGATGACAACAGGGAAAGCACCAGAGCCGGACGGGATTCCCTCCCTGATAGTCAAGATGGTGGCAGAAGGGAACACGAAGTACCTGACCAAAGTTATGAACGCGATCATGAGAGGAGGAGTGTTTCCGAAGAATTGGAAAAGGGCGAAACTGGTGCTAATTAGGAAGCCGGGGAGGAGCCGTCGGCGTACAGACCCATATGCCTATTGGACAGTAACGGCAAGGTTCTGGAGATCCTCATCAAGAGAAGATTGGAGGAGTAGGTGGAAAAGGGCGAAGGCCTAGCGGAACAGCAGTATGGGTACAGGAAGGGCAACTCCTCAGTAGAGACCACGATGAGGGTAAGGAGGTTTGCGAAGGCCGAGATGGAAAGAACCCTGAAGGCTAGGAAGATCTGCGTGCTAATTAGAGTAGACGTCAAAAACGCCTTTAACTCTGCTCCCTGGCGCTGCATCATGGAAGAACTAGAGAGAAGGTAGATCTCCGGGAGCTTAGTGAGAATCATAGGGAACTACCTGTCCGACAGAGTGGTGGAAATGGAGGGAAGAATTTTGGTACCCAACCCTATGGAATATCCTGTACGACGGAATTCTACGGGGATGGACAGAGGAGGGGGTCGAGCTTCTGGCCTATACCGACGATCCTGGCGATCTGGTGAAGGCGGAGGCGGAAGGGGAGATGGAGAAAATGGCGAATCTGGCGCTAGCAGGAGTGATACGGTGGC
>JAWQRJ010002052.1:0-14298 GCA_033557515.1 Diorygopyx duplodentatus | reverse complement strand
AGATTAATATTCCAACGTTAGCATAGTTCGTAGAGGTGTAGAACGTAAGTTACACTTAACCTAATATTTACAATAATTTAACACCTGGTTTTATTTATAGTTTATAATGATACTTTTGTGAACAAAAAGGGCATGTTTGTCCATGATGATGATACTATGATACCGAAACCGGTCGGCGATTAAAAGTGTTAAAAAATCTAAATTTAGTTTCTAAACATACTGATTAGTAAAAATCATTACTCTCCTTCCTTTCTTGGATAATGAAAAGGACTTTCATTTTAAAAAATTCGCCAAAATGGTGACAGTTGACAAGCTTGTCAACGGCTAAATTAAGTTACGCCACAAGTTTATCAAAATTTTGTTTTGCACCGCCTACCCTACACTGAAATTTTTTGAAACTTGTGGTACTTGCTTTGCTATGCTTGACTGAATAGCTATATTATAACTATACTTGGAATAGCTTCTAACATATTCTCTCTTTCAGAAACAATTTTTGCACTTGTAAACATTCCAGTTTCCCCAGCTTTTTAAAAATCAAAATTTATTTTAGATGTGATGTACATTTGTGGAATTACGATTAAATTTAGAAAAAAACAACTTCGACTGAATTTTGACCATTTAACTCGCGATGTTTCGGTGACATTTCCTGTGAAGTTTATATTTTATCAAGGGCACTAATTAAGTAAAATTACTCTAACGGGATATTTTGGGGTTAATAGTTATGGACTTAAAGTCAAAAGGGAATATGTTCAAAATGGCGGATTCAAAATGGCGGGTAAAAAATGGCAAAAGCCGTAATTTGACATAGAAATAGATTGATGAGAGCGTTGTGGGTCGTTAACTTGAAGAAAAACTTAAAATTCGCATATTTTGAGTTGAAAACAGGCTCATGAGAGTTTTTAAGTTACTGATTACAAAGTAAGTATAAAAATGAAACATTCAACGAAAATAAATTTTGAATAAAAATTGTGCACCAATTTTTTAAATCTTTCAGTTTTAGTCCATCATATTAGTGAATATATTATCTCCCTAATTGATTTCATGCGTTTTCTTTATCGTCTTCTACCCATACATCCTGATTGAAGTTTGAACATTTTAAACATCAAGGTAAAACAAACACGTATATTATTTCAATGAATGGACGTTGAACTCCGCTGATATGAACTTTATGATTGTAATGTTGAAATACAAAATTACATATTCCCACGCAATGAAGCCACAGCTCCATACACCACATAACTTAAATATCTAACTTAAACATCTTTGTAACGGACATAGGTTAATCTTTATCTTTTCGTGTCAGCACGTGAAAGCCGAAATTTTAAAAAAATCAAAAGACATTTTACAAAAGACATTTATCTCGAACATTTACAGACACTTCCTTTAGTATGATTATAATTGCAATAAAAAATTCAATATGGCGGATCTAATATGGCGGAGGGTAAGGTCCCCTCCGCCATATTAATTAATTAAATTCAAAAGAAATTTTACAAAAGACATTTATCCCGAACATTTACAGACACTTCCTTTAGTATGACAGATAGGTCCACGTTCATCAGCTTTTCAATTTTTGATGTATTAGAGGCGCTGTTTTAATTTTTAATCTGAGATTCAGATCAGTAATGCACACCTCAGATCAGTAATAACACATTTCCATTTCCACGCTAAAAAGGCTATTTTTAATTCCCTCTGCGCCATATTAGATCCGCCATATTGATTTTTTTTATTATTGAAATTATAATTGCATACATGATTGCAATTCATTTCTCATAAGTTTTGCAATTATGTGTCACTTAAATTACTTTACGTAATTTTAGTTTCTTTATTAGCAAGTGATATGAACTTTGTTAGTGTCTTTTGCTATTTCATTCAGTTGTTAATCCAACAATTAAACGATCTTAAGAAGAGATTAAGAAGAGATATTAGACTAAAATTGGACCAAATAGTGTTGAATTTCAGCTGTGGTTTGATGTCCGTGCAAGTCACAATTCAACAGTGTGAAAACAATTTAAGTTTTTGCTACTAAACAATTGTAAATTTATAAGGCAATTGATAAAATTGAAGAACTCTGCATATTGTCATCCCCAGACTACCTTTCCAACTTGGACAAAGTTGGTAACACCATCTTACAAGATTTACTTTTCAACCTTATGTAAGAAATCAACAAGCAGTGCAAAACTGTTTAAAATGGAAAATCGGAAAACTTTAACATTTTTACAGCCCGTCTCCGGTGGAATTGGAGGACGAGTTTTTTCAGCTCCCCTAATAAACTCTGAAAATTAGATTGGAACTTAGATTACTGCAAACTGGTTCGTCAGCCACCTTAGTTGAAGAATCGATCGCAGAAATCGAAAAAAAAATTGCTGGCTACTAGGAATCCATAAACAAATTTACTTCCTTTTTTTCTTGTTTCGTATTTGCTGTACAGAGGAGAGAAAGAAGTGATTGGATCACCTTAATAAGGTTACAAAAATATTGATTATTACCATTTATAATTAACGAGCAACAAGGTATCTTGCATACCTAAATCTTTATATCAAATTTTTCATGAATAGATAGATCCGTGCTTGAGAATGAGCTGACTACGTTTCCATACCCAACTTGTTCTCAAGCACATGTATAGCCTTGAGCATGATTTATGAATATTATTATATTTATATTGAACATGATTTATGAATATTATATTTATAATATTATTTATAGCCTTGGCTGTAATGAAGGATTCTGAGTTTGGTTTATGATTATGTTAAATATGTACATACTTATTTCCAAAATGTGCAGGCTTTGTTGTTATTTCTTGCTGTCAAGCCTTCGTTAAGTTTTGATGTTGCTGCTTTTTTATTACAATCTATTTAATAAAATGTTCATTTGAAAAGCAGTCAGAGACTGAACTTCCCCTTTTTCTAAACCTGTAATATTTTATACTTACATTATTAATACTACATTAATTGTCATTTTTGTAACGACTTCTTTCAGAGCTAGCAATGTATCAGGAGAGAGGTCACCCTTCGATGGTTCCTGCTGCGGTTCCGGGTACCACACTGTCGATTCGACGCCACTGGGTTCGCCAGAAGAAATGGAGGTACCCAAATACAGGGTGGTCATGTTAGGCGATTCTGGCGTTGGCAAAACTGCATTGGTTTCGCAGTTTATGACGTCGGAATATATGAACACCTACGATGCCAGTTTAGGTGAGGGATTTTCGTTAATTAATGGATTAAAAATGGTGCATGTAAAACGATAACGTTCGGAATATATGCTACTGCGAATTCGAGTGCGAATGTTGGTTCATTTGTAATTTCAACGAACCCAATCCAATCGATGCCAAACGCTAATTGATAGAATCGAAATGCCGGTGATTTTAATTACAATAAATTTAAAGGCAGCCGCGATTGGATGAATTGCTCAAACTCGATTCGGTATTGAAATTGTAAACTTGGCGCTTTGGATAATGATTATTTGATTATCACAAAATTGGGTATTAGGTATTCATTAATATATTCGCTTTAAAATAAATATAATTTGTTTGTGCAGATGATGAATTTGGCGAGAGAACTGTGTCAGTATTATTAGATGGCGAAGAATCCGAAATGATTTTTATCGATCATCCATCGACAGAGATGTCGGTAAGTATAATCTGTTATTAAAATTGTTATTGTGCTATAAACAGTTGTATAAAACTTCTGGAAAGAATATTTTTTAGAAGAATGTAATTGGTTCATGTATTTGGAACGAATTCTTAATGTTTTTATCCACATTTGCTGATCTTTGCAGCTTTTTATTTTTCAATGTTTTACAAAAAAACTGTGCCTGGTACCTATAGTCCTTCTTCAGATTCGTGTTCAGCACATCCCAACACATTACGAATTGACACTTTTGTCACTCATAACTAACTCATTCGTTTTATGGACAGTTATCTAGCTCTTGAGTCGAATTGTATAAGAGTTACTGAGAAACTAATAAACTTTCCTCCAAAATGCCGAACCCAGGTGAAATATTCAGCAGTGCGAGAAACTTGGAGTCTGCACGCAGAGGGCTGATCTCTCAAGTCGAGTTCTCTTGAATCGAGTGGTCTGGTCTTTTTGCGGCTCAAACCGGCGGATAAGGACGTAAGATGTGTATTTCCCTCGGGCATTATTTTTCCTACGTCCGGTGGTATTCAATTCTGCTCTCGCCGTGGAAAAAAGTTTTTACACAAACTCGATCATAAAACATGCGACGGGCCAATTCTTTTCACGTCACTTCCGGTTATGACCGGTCTTGCACTAAAACCGACCCGATTCCATTAAATGCGCGGGCGCGCGAATAAAAAGACAATTACGTCGGATCGTCATAGTCGGTTTTTCACTTTTCCTACATTACTGATTAAATGGATTCAATCCACGGGATGGATAAAGGAGTTTCGTGTTAGTCCGCGGGATTGCCGAGGCACTCTCGATAATAAATTGCCTGTCACATTGTCAGATTGTCCGAAGCAACTGTGTTCAGAATTCAGTCGACGAAATACACTGCAGCTGTAACACTAGAGGGAGAAAATTGTGAGGTTTTTGTTGCGCATCTGGATGCTGAAATACTTCTCTGCCAAAATGAAAAGAAAAGAATGGTCTCTTATAAATAACCTGGACAACGAAATCAACATATTTATTAACATAACAAGTTGAAATGTTTACATAAATATGACTGTTAAGTATGTATTATATTATAAAACATAGTTAAGAAACAATAACGATCTGAACACCACAAGTCCATCCACAACTTTTTAAACTCTGCCTGTCGTCTGAACGATATTCAGCACAAAATTACCTAAACTGATTGATTTTTCCTCCTAATTGATCTGTCAGCATAAACAATTAGATTTTATAGGCAGATTTAACACAGCTACGCTGGTAGGGAAACAGAAAAAGCAATTACCTCTTTCAGTCTGAAATCCTTATTTCGTTACTGAAACTTTTCCGTCGATTCGATTGTTTTTTTCAGTCGACTGGCAGAAGCCCTCGACGGTGCAGAAAGGTCAAACAAACATCCGAAACTTCGAATAGAACACGTTCGGCAGCCACTCGACCTCAAGCTTCCATTTTTCAATTGTGCGCTAATGCTGAATTTGCTGTGCGATAATTTTGTTTGCCCGCTTCTTTTTAGTAACGGAAGTACAATAAGTTTTAGCGCCAACAAACGAACAAAAAAGACAACATATTTACTATTTGTTACAGTTTTATTTTGGAATAGAGCATAATTTTCTTTTACAGGTTGAAAATTCGTTGAGTACCTACGAACCTCACGCTTGCGTTGTCGTTTACTCAATAGTGGTCAAGTCCAGCTTTCAGCATGCTGAAGAAACACTAAATTATCTGTGGAGGGAGGGTTACACTCAAGAAAAAAGCGTCATAGTCGTTGGAAATAAGTCTGACTTAGCAAGAGCGAGAGTTATTTCAGCAGAGGGTGAGTAGGAGAAAATTTCTTATTTACGAAATTTGTAAAAAAAGTATTACGTACATAAATCGTTCCAATAATTACATCAATATTTCAAATATAATTTCAATTATCATATTCTTTTATATTATCTTATTTCTAAATATAATTTATTTTCAAGTATAATTTCTTAATCCTAAGAATTGACACTTTAACGAAAGTATTGCTGGATTCAACACCAACAGAAACAGTACAAAAGGTTACGCAGGCAAAAACTTTTTTAATTTCCGCATTACAGGCTTGCCAACATTATCAATATTCATGGAACGGAATACATTAAATAACTTTGTCGAGTTCACAAAATAACTGTGCGTCAAGTTGATAACATTTGGGTTGTTTTCGTAGTTAATTAATTAATATTGTGGCGGCGTATGTATAATAACGTATGACAGGAATTGTATATTGAAGTATTAAATAAAAAAATTCGAACTAACTTTTTAATTTAATACTTTTAAACGTTATGTGGTAACCGCTGAATCGCGCATGCCATGGATAATAGGAAACAATTGGTGTATAGTGTTGAAATGCGTAATTTATTGCGTAAATGTATATATCTTTTCGGTTTGTTTTTAGAAATGCATTACCCCAAGAAAGACGTAGTTTCTAACTAAACAATTTCAAACAGTTTGAATTGAAAATACTCGTTTTCACGTTATCGGAAAATATAATCGAAAACAGCATGAGAAGTGAAATTAAAAATTTACTGAAACAGTGACATGAAATCCACCACTGAAACTGTTTAATGATTGAAAGTAGTTATTTCTCGTGTAGATTTTTTTTAACTTACGTGTGCTGCCTACAGACGATTTTTGCTTAAAACATTCTTGTACCTTAGGGAAAAAGTCTTCATAACTGTTCCCCTTGGAGGGGTCTCCTTTATTTAGTTTATGACATGTCCATAACATGTAGTCTTACAATTAGTATCACAAAAGATCATAAAATCTATGTCCAAAAGGAGGCTACACCACAATTATATCAAGAAATTCGCCTTTAAGCTGAACAATCGTTAGTTGTAAGCTTGGTAGCTTCTATTACGTAGGTACAATTCCTCGACAAACCATATTTCATCCAGAACAGTTATTTTTAGACGTACAACAACATATTTACATTATTTTAATAGCCCTAATACCACCAGGCATCAGCTCAGCGGCCTTCAAACTGCACACTACAATAGAACATTATTAGCCACCTCTAATCTGAATTTCAAATGAAATATAGCCTATATGACCCGCCTTTTATGATCGATATAAAGCCTCGTTTTGTGCCCACGACTCAAAAGCGGCGATAAAGTGCAAAAAGAACGCAAGGAAAGGTCTCCTCGCCCTCCGTCGATAGTCTTTTGTTCGCCAGCGCCTCCTGACGTACAGGGTGTTATATAGGTTGCTTACCACAGCGATTTTTAATTTTTTCTCTTTTTCAGACGGGAAAGCACTGGCCATATCTAGAGACTGCAAGTTTATAGAGACGTCTAGCGGTATTCAGCACAACGTAGACGAACTTCTGGTAGGTATCTTGAAGCAGATAAGATTGAAGGAGTCCAGGGACAAGAAAAAGGCCAAAAAGGAGACACAAAAGTTGCATGGTTCGAAAACCAGCCTAAGCCTGAACATCGCCAGAGAAATTTTGCAGAAAATTTGCATGAACGATATCACCAAGTCGAAGTCATGCGAAAACTTGCACGTCTTATAAGAGGATTAAACAGGATTCCAACATAAAAGAATTTTCTTGAAGACTGCTTAATTTTTCTAGTCACTGTGAATTTATCGTTCGTTCCTTTTTGATATGTACTTGTGATACTTTTATAAACGTGCTAAGTTTTTGCATTATTTATTTTGGATCTTCAAATAGACTGAATTATAGCGAAAGATCTGCAACTATGTAGTGTTAGTAATAGAATTTTTAACTTATACCACTTTAATGTTCTTGATACATTCTAATTAAAATGTATATAATACTAAATAACATATAATACCTGAAAGCAAGAAGTTGTAGAGGCCTAACACATTGTATAATAATTGCTGAAATGTTACAGTAGTTGTAGTCGTTGTCAATGTAATAAAGTAAATAGTTTCAAAAAATATATATTTGTATATACGTCTATAAGTGCTACAAATAGTACAATAAAGGCAGTGTATATATTCACACTAGCATGAAGCTGTTTTGTCATAATGCATACATGTGAATTGTCATTGAATGGTGTGACGTCAAACTTCATGTGGAAACATTTCAGGTAATCCATTCACATTAACTGGAAACAAAATATAACGGTAAGCCACTAAGTAGAAGTACTCAGATTATCTACTATCTTAAAAACTATCTTACTCAAGTTTTAAAGTTAGTTTACGCATGTGCAGACGCACCAAGCACATGCGCAAATGCACATTTAACAAGCACATTTTAGTTTAGTCTTCATCTTCTGAGAAAATAAAGTCAAGCTCGTTTATTTCTTCTTCAGAAACGGTTTGTGCTTGGACTCCAATTTATGGTGGAGCAAATTTTGCATGAAAAACTGGAAGGACAACTGGTATTTTTCCACCACGAGCAGGCTGCATACAAATCTTTTCAAATTCTGATTCATTGTTGGCTTTTTTGCAGAAGCGGGTAAAAGGATTCTGTTTCTCAGTGTGTAACCATTTCATGAATCTTATTCTTTTCACCGACTTTATGAAGTATGATGAGAGTGTCTCAATACTTATGAAAGCAGTGTGCTTCATTTTCGCCACTTCAAACTTTTTGGATGATTTCACCAGTTGTATCCAGTCGTCTGGTGTGTAGAAGTTGTGACTGTTCTTCTTCTTGATTTCGATAAGTTTAAAATTGAACAGTTTGGAACTTTACTTTGCAGAAAGAAAGTGCAGGGTAAGGGTACACAATTCAGAATGAATTATCATAGTCACAATAGACACAATTGTATCCTGGTGTATACGCAATGTACATATTTAATTTTATGTTGATTTTTTGCAAGATATTTCAAAATGAAAGAATTTTTATTCAAAACCAACCACTTGGTGTACCACTAAAAATTTAACCTTAAGTATTGTTTCCAGTTTGGGTGGACGGATTATACAGAACAATCCCCACACGAAAAGTGACGTCACACTACGGAATGACGTAATTCTTGTCGACGATTAAAGCAGATTGCTCCCCATTAACGCGAATATGCACACTGTCCACAGCAAAGTACAATGTTAAAGAAATTACATCAGTAGCAATTTTTTTAAATATTAGTGTTGGATATACTAAAAATATTAATTTCATGGTTTATAGAATTTATGTATGTCAAATTTTAAAACTTCATTCAATTCATACACAATATGTAATATACATATCTACAATTTAAAAATAATCTCAAAAAATCGCCTGGTTTTAATAGTTTCTAAAAGGATTTATTTTTTATTGATTATTTAGATTTATCAATATTTACAAAGTACCAAAGTTAAAGACATTGTAAAAAATCTAAAGTACCTTCATTTACGATTGAATAGCCTAAGTTCCAATATTTTATAGCAAAAACACAGTCGGTTTGCACATTAATTAAAAAACATTAATTTTAAAAAAGAAAACAATTGATTTTCTGATACACTACAAGAAATACTCTTGTAACATCCAATAGAATTAAAAAAATTAGTTTTACAATATGTTCATTTAAAAAACACCAAAACTAAGCTATGATTTTGCGCTGCGTGTTTTTTCCAAAACAATTTAGTCGAAATTTATTCAATAATTGATAAATTTTATGAAATAGTTTTTACTGTGTCTTAAAGTAACATTTAATTTTTTTAATTTAGTAAAGAAACTCTATTAGAGGTGTTGTACTAATTTAAATCCTGTTACTAATTTAAACAAGTCCAGCACTAATAATTACAAATAAATATATTCGACCTGTTTTCATTGTTTTAGTGGAGAAAAGATGTGTTAAATGAAAAAAAAATCAAAAATTCTTTGCAACAATGTTTGAAGAGCTACGGATTTACTTATAGTAGATATAAATTGCCAATAAAGACAAGAAATGTTGAAAATTTCCAAACTTCATACTAATGGACTTCATACTAAGAGGAACAAAGTTTCTTTAATCTATCTGATAATAAAAAATAGATATTTGATAGAATATTACTTGAAGAGGAATTCAAGTAATACAGTAAATATATATTTACTGTATAATAATTGTCTACTACCTGGGAAAGTTTTCCAAAACAAAACTGAACTTCGAATGGTTATAGCCATCTTTGTTCATCCATGACTAAATATTGTAAGGCAAATTGTTATTAGCTTAGGCATTGCTCATTATCAATCAACTTCCCATTGTTTTTTTTGTATTATCAGAATTTGATGTGTTCATAAAACCTGCCGAAATATAACCATACATGCAGTATTGATATCTTGTAAGTGATAGTTTATTTAAGTAATAAATATTATTATTTAAATTTACGTGAAAAGTATTTCAATAATCTTATTTTCGTTGGCAATTTATCATAAGTGTTTGATGTCCTAGTCAATAATAGAAGATTTAAGTAGTTAATAACTAGAAAGTATACGAAAAATTAATTTTATATCGCTTTTTTAGACAACTTATGTCGTTTTCTATGTAGAAAATAATCATATCAAATGGAAAAATATCAGAATTTATATTTACTTCAAATATGATAAAATAAGATACTTAACTTGTTCTAACAGAAAATTATAATATGTAAAAATTGTAACTTGTGAACTGTCATATCTAAATAAACTTCCTGTCATAAATGTTATAAAACTTACCTGTATTTAATAGAATGTGTAAAGAAAGGCAACTTTTCCGATGAATATATAACTGCGTATATATTTATGTACTGTTTCTTACTGCGACAATCAATATTTTAGGGTTACATCTGAGAAATTATATTTATAAGGTGTAAACGTTGGAAAATAAAATTTTTGAAAACCAAAGTGAATTTCCATTCATCCTTTTTTGTAAAGGAAATAAAATAATGAAACCTCTCTAATAGAAATAATCTTTATTTAATAATATCTAATATAATATATTTCACAAGAAATATACTTCATTCCTTAGTTCTTTAGAGTATTATTCTATTTTTCTTTGTGTTGATGATTGCGAAATTAAAATATAATTTAATTCATAAGGAAATTCCCAAAAAATTAACTCAAAAACAATTTTTATCCTTTTTAGTTTAACTTTCTTCATCGATAATCTGTTAATTACTTATTATTTTCGCTATCAAGTATAAAAGTGTATAATAACAATCATATCTGTCATTTATCGTTAATTACTATATATATAAAATATTCTTCTTTTTTACAAAAATATAAAAAAAGTAATCGAAACGAACAAACTGTTAATTGCCTACATACTCGAGAAATAGCATCGAAATTGAAGAAAATAATTAATTAGAGAAAAATAAAGAAGTTTAGAAACTCTCTATGGTAACAAATTAAATTCTTTAAATAAATTCTTCACTAAAAAGACACGAAAGGAAAACTACATGATCTATTTTTGATTCGTCATCGAATTGCAACGATTAAACGTAAAAAAGTACATTTTTCAAAATAGCTTGAGAAAACAGTCAATTTTAAATCTATTCGTGTTTTATAGCAGGCGGTGCTTCCGCTAACCCTTTTACCTTTAATCGGTCAGCTGTTTTCAGGAAGGCGGGTAATTGTTCTTGGCTTACATTCACCTCACCGGCGTACATGAATTCTAGAATTGCTTGCAGGTGACTGTATGCGACGTCTTTGAGAATAATTATTGGATGCTTTGACGGATTTTCCTGCGTCGGTTAAAACCGAAAGTGAAATACATTCGTGTCTTTTACAACCATACCCACCTCTAGTAAACTTTTAAAGTACGGGCTGCAAGCTGAAAGTACCATTTTGTGCGCCTTACACGTCTGTCCCTCACAGGCGAGCGTAACGTCCGTAAAACTTTTCTCGTCCCGCAGATGCCGGAACGAGGTGACCATATTGCTCTGGAAATCGTTCCATTTCAAGAAGAACTGCTGTTGGTCTGCCATCGCACGTAAAAGTTAGCCTTCTAACCTAAATGTGCCAGAAAGTTGTTTTACATAACCCTATTTTCTGAACTCCCTCTTACGCTAAACAACTGACGATCGCCGCACCTGTCAACTCACCTAACGGTTTTCAGGTTATGTGTTTTTGTCAACCCTACAACTAGAAGGACGAGAAATTAACGCGTTTTATCGAAATTTTCAGCGAAATTAGGCAGTCATTAGCATTCTACTAAACAAACCTATTACGCAAGCGCTGTTTTAATTTAAACCTGCCAACTTTTCGAAGAAAATTATGCACTTTCTATTTCACTTTAGGGAATTCAATTTAGGATGGAAATAAGATGGTGCCCCTGCGTGTTCCTTGTATAATAAGTTGCATATCCACTAGAAAATTGGTCCAAAATTTAACCGAAATTTATGATAAAAACGCAATTAGATAAATGATTTAATGTATTAAACAATAACAAGCAATGTAAAGAGATTTTTCTACTGCCATACCTACAATCGAATTAATTCTATTTGTTATATTTGCTGATAAATTGTTTATCTTTTTTATCTGTTGAAATAGATATTAAGGCAGATAAGTGAGCGCACAAAAATATCTCCCACGTTAGTAATTCCTTAATGTTGACAGAATTTGTTGCTCATTTTGTGTTGGGAAGAAAAACTAGATACACCAATTGTTTCTCCTGAAAAATTGAAAATGAATAATAGTAGCAATTGGTCTGCTCCCATTCAGCGAACAAGATGGATTTTAAATACAATTTATCATCAAGGTTTGGCAGTGGTGATGATGTACACAATTTGGATTCCGATCGATTATAGGGCGTTCTTTGATAAATTGCTAATTGCGCATATAATTTTGTGCACAGTTGGAGTAAGTATTTCTTTTCAATATAATATTTCTTGTCCCTTTTTTAACTAACAATTAAACTGTTTTACCTTAGTTAAACAATTTATATCAGTAAAAGAGTAAATTTTGCTTTAAATTCTTTCTTTAGTCAGAAGTTATTATCTATATAACAATCACTTTAATTAAGCTTACATCTCTCTATTACTCATAATCCAACATTATTATGTGTTTGTGTCATCCTATTATTTATAATACTCATAAGTGTTTTGATCAATTAGATATAGTGGTTCGATTAACATTATTGATATTCATTTATGACCTAGTTAACAATCAGCTACTGGGAAAATTAAAGCATTGTTATGATTCATATGGATGAAATGAACAGTTCGTTATTCAATTTTAATGTTAGGATGGCAACAAGCTTGTTTTTATTCGGTTAGTTCACAACAATTAAAGTGTGCGGTTATTTGTGTTTTTTTTTCTATTGTCGGATTCAATTTTCTCACAAATTTTGTATTTAGCTGATATCCGGAGATTGTACATTCTGGTTATGTGATAATCCTTTGTCTTGGTAGAGTAATTATTGTCGATTTCAGGTTTCTCAGCTCGTTTCGTCGAATTTTATTTGATGTATTTAATCTTTTTGTTTAATACAGTATTTTCACTAAATTTCGGAGTCATGATGGGTGCACTTTTGTCTCAATTTTTTTAAATGTTCTAGATAACCCACCCAATTATGGTTTATCAGGAATTAACTGCAGGCCATAGAACCCTCAAAGCAGCTGTGTTTTAAATTACATCAGGAATATCCATAAGGCACCTGAGGGCTGAGCCTTGAAAAGTGGCATTTTGAAAAATAACATTAGTCATATTACTTTTATTCTCATTAATTTCCGTTTTGAAAGTATCCTATCTGACGATGTTACCAATGACATTGACAATATTGTTGTTGAGCTTTGGTAATATCTTATCTGTTATACATGCCTCACCAGCTGCTTTTACTTCATTGCTCTTTGTCGTTTTTGTAGCCAGAATATCTAACGTAAACCTCGAATGTTTGTTGCTTAGTTTAATCTCTTTGTCACTTTTCTTTCTGATGTTTCATGTTTGTAATTTCCATGTAGTGCATTGTTACTTTCTCTCATATAAAGAGAAAGTAATGGATTCGGTCCAAAATTTCGATGGTGAGATTTTGACATATATGGACGAATTATGGTATTCTAAGACTAATAGTACCATTTTAGGCTATTGCTCTGTCCGTCCGTCTGTCCGTCCGTCCGTTAGATATAGTTTGTGGTCCACACTTCTGCCAGTTCTAATCTCTTTAGGTACAAAAGTTTCAAACAAAATTGCATGGTTTCAGTCTTTCTCTCTTCTAGAAGTATTTTCATATATATAGCGCGCCCATTTCTTCAAGACGCTATGCAACTTCAGATTTTTAATTGAAACACCCTGTATATTATTATATTTTTGGGTTCCTTATGGAATTTATGGTCTATTTTATTAAACATATATATGCCCAAAGACGTACCGTTTAGAAGTTATTCCTAAAATAGATCGCGGGTTAGGAGAGAGAAACTCGTGTGAGTGATCACACCCAGTCATTTCAATGTTGTTGCATTTACCAAATTTTGTTTTTAAGGTCTTTTTCCATTTTATTATATGTGAATTTTACGTTTTTTTTTCAATTTTATCAGTTTTGTTTTAAATTTGATCAAATTTGTTTTTTTATTTTCTATTTTTGCCGATTTTACGAATTCTAGTTCTAGTTTTTGCCAGTTTGCCAATTTTTCAGATTTGGCAGATTTTTTTGCATTTTGTTGACTGTTTATTTTACTTTTTTTTATTGGTTTTAATGAATTTGTTTTTCTTGATTTTGCAAGTTTTGAAGAATTTGTCAATTTTTTCCATTTTCTTGAATTTGTCGATTTTACATTTGTCAATTGTGAAATTTACTGGTTTGTGAATTTTGCT
>JAWQRJ010002051.1:0-14301 GCA_033557515.1 Diorygopyx duplodentatus | reverse complement strand
ATTTTGTGTTTGGGTCAAAATGGCAGCGTTTTTGAGCACTTACTTTAATTGAAAAAGAAAACGATTATACATTATTTGGTCGTATTTTGATACGTTTTCTTTTTTAGTTTAGCGTTACAAGTAACAAGATTTGATCAGTTGAATTTCTATTTGTGTTTATTTGTTATAATTAAAATATGTTTTGTTCGTTTAAGTCGCTTTAAATGTAGAATTATTAATTAAAATTGCTTATTTTGATACATTTTCTTTAAACTGATTTATCCCAATAACAAAGCAGAGATATAAGATATTCTACAGAGAGTTAGGTTTTCATTTAAAAAAATGACTTTTGTTATTTTTTTAACGTCCTATCTAAATAAATATTTTGAACACCCTTTTGAACACCCAAACTTTCCAATAAAGGTTTGCCATCTCTTTAACGTTGCCAAATAAATTTCCTTTATTTGCAGTAGTTATTGTTTGACACGTCATTTAAAAGAGTCACTTTTTTTTATTAAAACTGACATATCTCACTATAACAACTGTTAATATTCAGTATAGGGAATGTAACACAAAGTTGCTTTAAATTTTAACATAGAATTCAAAAATGCAATAAAATACAGGATGTTCCATTAGAAATAAGCAAGTTGAGTACCACTTCCGGTATAACCGGAAGTGATCAAAATGAATATTTTAATTGTATTAATTTTTTGTCCTTTTTAGTCAGGTTCTATATTCAATAAAGGTAAGAACCTTACCTTACCTTCATTGAAAATATTTTACCCAAAAACCAATAATCCCAAACTTGCAATATTCTAATTTACCTGATTCTGCATATCTTTCTAATGAACACTCATCGTGCCGGACCCTGTATATGTTTTCAAATATTTTGAAGCGTAATATTTGAAAGTTACGCATAACATAATTTATTTTTTAAATATAAATAATAACACATACTTGATAATTACGTATAAGGCTCAATTTATATTTATCTGCAGATTATGTTACCCTATAAATTTATTGTATTGCTTTCAGCAAATACGCTAAAGTTTCTTAAATATTTCTACTCTGGCCATAATATTTAAAACATACCAATCAATCATCAGTATGTAAAGCATATTAAAATAAAAGCCTAAACAATGTACAAAATTTTATTGATTTCTAAAATATATAATTTTTGTAGCACCCCCTTATTCATTCTGTAGTTTTTTTTGTTTCAATCAGTATTAAAATGTTGGTAAAATTACATACATATTTATTTTAACACTCTGCAATATTCGTTGGTATCATCAGAAAATTACAATAAAAATAATAATAAACCAGCAACTAATAAATAATTGTATTGTTTTTTGTCCTGTTTAATCAGGTGTATTATGAATGAAAAAAAATTTTGTTTGTACTTTTCTGACTACGTTACTTACGTTAACTAATAAATAATTGATGCTTGACAACGACGATGTGAATTGGTTTTGATGTGCAGCACCTAGTGTTACATATTTTCTTCTTATTTGCTTCTCTTTCTAACATGGTAACATTCTCATAATCGATTTCGTGGTTTCCTTGTGCACATTACAATTTTTGGCTTTAATTTTATTGATAATATTGTCTGGACCTTTCTTATATATTAGGCTGCACGAAGTACTATTTTATAGACAGACAGCTGTAAGGTCTAAGGTCTCGGTATGGAATATGTGTTCAAAACACTTATGCTACAATAATAATAGGACTCAATCTAATTTCAAATATATTCTGCCATTTGATTGAATTAGAATATCTGATTCTGATTATTATCTTTACCATGTTTTCTTGGTAAAGATAATCAACATATCTTGCCGTTTAAAAAAATGCCAGATGGCGGTGTTCTAACTCTCAATGTACTAGCTTTACACTAGTATCCAGCTTTAAAAATAAGCTCACATTACGTATCAACCTTTGTTGTAATTTGTCAAATATTTGTTTTCCTGCTGGTTTTCCGACATTAAAGGTATAAATTAGTGTAATGCTTATAAAAAATACCTTTTGGCTCTCGCTCCGCTTTTGCCACATAACATACAGCTTCTTGTTACTTGTCCCGTTTTTATATATTTTCATATGCCATTTTACTTTTCCCAGCCCCGTGACATTCTCGTATTTGTTGGGGTAATAGGTGCAAATAAGCATATTTTTCGCAGCCACCTAAGATGAGGTTTGCAAACCTCTGTATGAGAATAAATAAGTAAATAAATAGGAACAGATAAACAAAACATTACAGATACCATAAATCTTAATTATGCCGGGTACACTAAACTATATATTTTTGGAAAGCACTTAATGAGCGCCATCTATTGAGGTCAAACTCAACTTCGATTTCTGAAAATTAAAAGAATACCTTTATGGAAGTTTTCAATAGTTACAATAATAATAAATGTGTTTTAAGTCGCTTGTGGAAGCTTGTGCTTTTTCAATAACACGAAAACTACTGCAGTTACATCGGTTCTTGCTGTACCATTGATATTGTCATTAAAAAGTAGCATACTAGGATGTCGAAAACGCCAATTCAACATCACTCTCAATAAAAAAGTTTTCCATGTACTACTCCCAAATTGGATCACTCTGTAGAGAAGTAGGGATATTATGAAAAAAGCGTCAAACACATACACACTAGCATTATTAACACAACAAAAACAAAACTAATCAGAAATAAAATTATGTTTTTGTATATAAGTAAAAATCTGTAGAAAAAAAATTCAAAATCGAAAGCTCAATAAATATAATACCAATATCTATTAGTTCTTATAGATTTTTTAATTATCAAATCCATCAGTTCTATTTATTAGTCCCTTTGACAAATTAGTCCGATCTTCTAAATGAAAATGTTGGGATATAGACGCAGTATAATTATCGAATTAAAGGAACATGAAAATTAATATCGAAATTTCGTTAAATGCACTGAAAGCAAAAATGATTTTATGCGTTTACAAATGTATACACTGGATAATAGTGACATAATAGATAAAATAATATCGCTTCAATATAAAGGCAAATAAATAAAACCGCAAGTAGATGAACAATTTGTTGTCATGGTTACAGATTCCATATTTTCATATCACCAATTCATCATCATCTCTTCACCAGTCCATGTAATTCGATAATCCATTTATTTTGTAATTTCCTGGTGAAATTAGATTTTTGAATTTCCAATCTGTGCTCCCGTTTGATTTATTTATGTCGAAACAACGCTACAAAACGCAATGCACGCTTCAAGAACGGATCGAAATAGTTGGTTTGTACTACCAAAATGGGAAACGTGCTAGAGCCGCTGTTCATATGTTCAGTGGTGACAATCCTGAAAGAAATGTGCGGCATAAGTACGTAATAGAATTAGTGAAAAAAATCATGGAAACTGATTATGTTTCTAACAAAATACGCACCCGTTCAGGAACTGTTAAAATGAAGCTTTTTTTCGAACGAAAGCACATTTTATTTCAATGGGGAGAGGAATTTTAAAAGGTGAGAGATATTTAGATTTGTTGGGAAATCAAATTATACCTTGTATTAACCCATTCAAGATTGAGTACACACCGTGTGTGTAATGCATTTCCTACTCAAAAAGACCAGTCAGTTACACATCGTGTGTGTGATTTCGTTATCAATTAACAGCAAAGAAGTAGTCGTGGAGATAACATCTCCACGACTTCTGAAATGTGATTCTGAAATGTGATTCTGAAATAATGTAAAACCTAAACGTGTGGAAAAGTTGAAACTTATAGGCCCTAAAATGAGCAATGCACGACCAAGGATGTCTGGAATGACAAGAAATGAACAATGGCGAGGAAAGTGATGATTTCTTGAAAAAAGAATCAGGAAAAAAAGGCGAAACATGATTATAAACGATATAGTTGCAGTGATGTGGTATATGGGAACGACATAAATATAAATACAGAAGCAAATAATAATGAATTTAGTGAAACTACTGAAGAAAGTGATTCCGGATGACGATGAAATAACGATGTAGTGTGATGGCGATGAAAGTGAAATTGGACGTAATGAAGATACTGAAGCATGAACATGTAACGGAGATTTAACGGAGAAAAGAATGATTTTGAAGCAACTCTGGTCGTCTTTAAAAGTTACCAAAAGGAGGTGATCCGTATAATTTCTTTGAGCTATTATGCGATGATTCTTTTTAACGGAATAAAAACAAGCTATTCTAATTAAATTGTCAAAAAAATATATATCTTACGATCTCTTCATTTTTCTTCGCCCAGTTATTGATTATTTTAACGCAAAAATTGGAAGAAATATATTATCCGCACGCAGAACTATCAATAGATGAGACAATTGTTCCTTGTAGTGAAAGATTAGTTTTTAGGCAATGTACAGGTTAAATATCTAGTAGGCTATGTAATATGAAAAAATGATTTGTACCTGCAAATGAAGCCACTGATAGAAGCAATCATCTACCGTTTATAGAATAAAAATATCTCTTTTAGTTTCGGAGTACATGGAGTTAAATTCTATATTTTATGCGAGCCTTCCGGTACTATTTTGCGAATTAAATTGTATGGGAGATTCTGTATTTTACAAATCGTGTGTATTTTACAAATAAAGTGAGAAAAAGCGTCCTCTGTGAATGCATTACGTGAAGGGTCAAATTACGTGGTGCGAAATGTCCAAACAAAAATTTGGTATACCAAAGAATTTTTTCAAGGAAAAAAACGTCTTCGAGACGGGACTCGAATCCGCGTCTTTCGCTTTCCGGGCGAACGTTCTAACCGCTCTACTACTACGTGTTACACAAACCTGTTTTCAACTATTAGAAACACAAGGCAATCTTCGTTCGTTTTTAATGTGTAAACTGGATTTGATAGTTTTGAAAAAGAAAAGAATTCATTGTACAATGAATCTTTTAAACTTTCGTCCGTCCAAAAACGACAGCAATCGGCTCTAAGATACCCATAAAATTAATGCAGTGTTTCTCCATCAAAGTTTTTTCACCTATAACTTCTTTAAAATGTTAAATATTATTGCACCACGAGGGAGCTTGTAATTTTCCGTGTCTAAAAGTCAGTGTTCGTCGATCGATTTCCCAGCAATTACTTCAGAAAAAAAATAAGCCTACGGTGTACCCGAAATTCTTCCAAATAAGGATTGTTGTAAAATTCTTCCAAATAAGGACATTTGGATTGCTGTAAAACAAAAACTAAGCATAATATTCGGAAACTGCTCTGACTACATGAAAGCCCAATGTTAATACGTACTTTTATTTTATTGTTGTTGTTGGCAGTTAACGCTAAATCAACAATAAAGTAATAGTTGGTTGTAGATTTAGATTAGAAATCATTTTTACAGGATATAGTAAATACAATTTTGTAAATAATCTTTTTTTTCTGCGGACAATTCGTAGAGAACAACACAGAAAAAAGCTCTGTTTTATATAGCACTAACGTTGGGATTTCATATAGTTAAAGCCGCTTCCAAAATTAATTTTTTTTAGTTTTTCGTTTCCAAATATTTACTTAGTTTTTCCACCGACGTTCGTCCCACTTTCCTTTTTGATGTCCAGTCGTGTTTATTACTGCAATATCTTTTGTTAAATAAAAGACGGGGCTATGAAAAGCTTTACGGTTCATTTGTTGTGAAAGTTCAGTCTTATGTGTCGTAAACGTACTTCTTTATAACCCCAAACCTTGTACATGCATGGATAAACTTTAAACTGATCCCATTTTAGAAAGAAAAAGCGTTAATACGACACAAGAAAAAAAAATCTTAGCTAATACTTCACTGAGCATCACGCAAGTGTCTCTTTTAGTACAAATTTTAAAAATTATAACGCAAAATATTTTATTTAATTAAATTTTGAAAATTTTGTAGGATGACCCCAATCTTTCATCTTTCAAAGGAATGCTATTTCAGTACGGTTTGTCAAATTTGTGTTTTATCAAATTCAGAATTTGAAGAACTCTATTTTTCTCTATACCTTTCCTCTGGATGAGGTCATCAAGAGCATCGTAAGTGTCAAATGAGCTCTTTCATTTGAAAATTCAGAGAATCGTGTTCCGAAAGCATTCAGATTCAGTCAATTTGAAATAACATATATGCTCTTAACATTCTTGAGATATGAAGCCCATTAAACGTCATGAAACTGCGGAGGCGGAATTGGTGCGTGTTGTGCAGACCTCTGGCGATAGGATTAAAAGCACACATAAACCTATCACCAAGAATTTAATTGAGGCCAAAATAGTTTAACTACAACTTCAGTTCGCTTAACGCTGATATACTTCCAGAAGCATTTGCGGGAACACGTGCTATTTTACGTTTGAAACCGTAGCTAACAATTAAAACTTTCTGTTATTGCGTTGCGGTGCATTCGCTTAACATAAATATCGATATTACTTGCAGTACCGAATGTAACACTAAAGATGTACTACGTATTTTCTTTTTGAAAAGACAAAAATAGCGCACTATGGAGGTGCGGTTCTGCCACAAAATAAGGAAGTTGTGCCATAAACCATATATATCATTAGTAATTCAATTTCGGACCCACATCAAACCCCCCATCATCACAGCATTTAAATATTTTGTACCTCTCGCTCGTGAGATAGAGTGTAATTTGCGTGATTTGGCTAAAGTTTCGAACACACCCATGTGTTTCGAGCGTCGACAAAAATCCTTGGAAATTGGACGACCATTTTCACAGGATTACAGGACACGGACATGAGAATGAAATCACATTTCATTACATGACAGATAAATGCACAAACGCACACCGCTTATCCATTTAGTTTGAATGAAAAACGAGCAGAACTGTGACAGATTTTTGTTACAATTCTGTCATGTTTTGTGGGTGATATGCGTAGCAAAATGCATTTTCCAAATTCCTTTTGTGAGCAAATTTGCATTCTGAATTGCCCTATTTTTTTGCGGTGAGATAATTTCGTTAAACAATCTGCCAATAAATTTTAGTGACAATCAACCCAAATATTTTTAATATACGGGTGCTTTTGCACCTTAAGAAATGAAATATGTTTGATCGGATATAGTAGTTTTTATCGCATATAAAAATACCAGAGTAAAGTTATCAAAAGTCTTCAGTAATCATAATAAGGTACTTTGCAACAAATTACATTTTCGAATTTTAATTAATGTTTTTTGCTTTTGTTGGATACGTTAGTAAATCCTAAGTTTCAACGGTAGTTTAACAGTTAAATAAAAAGCACTTATGTGTAAAACATCTAAAACTTATTTTCCGATAAGTTGTTAACAAACTGAAGTTTGGCGAAATTAATTATAAAGAAAAGACTCCATTATTGAGTATTGAACGTTTTATGGATCGACATACCAGCAACGTGTTATGAGGACATATTTACATGTTATTTGATTACAATTATATCTAAAAATAGAATGTATGCGTGGTCGGTATGAAAGGAAACTATTTTATAGTATTATACATTGGCAAAATACTTCAGTGGTATTATTAAATTCAGTTATTTCATTCAAGATGGAGTTGGGGTTGGCGTTTTGTTATTTCAAATTCCTCTTAAAGATCCATTTTCTTAGATTTATTCAGTACGTAGAGTGGTTTAATATTATTTCTTTCAATTTTATTAACTTGTTCTATAAGTTGTTTGACTGTTGAAGTATTCATTTTTAGGTGTTCTGTGAATCTTGTTCTTATGTTTCTTCCAGATTGTCCTATGTAGTATGCTTCACATTCGATTTTATAGATCCCACTTTTATCATTTCAATTTTTGTTTGCTGTTAGAAAGAATATTGCCCATTTTATTAGTAGCTTTAAAAGAAGTTTGCGTATTGTATTTAAGTATGTTGTTTTTGTGTATTTTATTATAAATGGATTGTAGTTATTGTTTACATCTATGTTGTAAATTAAGGTATGTTCTGTTTTGAAATTATTAACTTTTAGGGGAATGTTGAGTAGTCTATTGAGAAAAAAGTTGAAACCTGCATTTTTATTATTCCTATTTGTAAACATGTTTTTGGATTATCATATCGGTTAAAGTAGGTTTTCTAAATGCATCAAATTCTAAATTGTTATTTATCTAGTTATTGATAAAAGTTATACCCAGAAAATTAATCTGCTTGCCTTTTTCTTTTTCTGTAGTAAATTCTAAATTTCCTAAAATATTTAACAGGTTGTGTAGTGCTTTTAGCTGTGCGTTAGTGCCGTCGAAAATGATAATATCATCAACATATCTGCAGTAATATTTTATGGGTTTGGTAAATAAAGTATTATTTTTCCAAGAAAGAGGTTATTTTCGAGGTGATTCACATACATGTCAGCTAAAAGACCGGATAAAGAGGAGTTCATAGGTAAAATTTTAAAATTTTAAATTTGTAGTAATTTCTAAAAGTGTAATTAAATTGTTGATGTCTTTCTTCTTTATAAATTCACATTTATCCATGTTTTTCCCATGATTTTTTAAATTATTTGTAGTATTGCTTTTACTGGTATGTTGGAATATAAATTTTTGATATTAAAAGAAATAAAGACATTTTTCTTTTTTAAGTTGAAGTGCTCTATGTGTTTGATGAGTTCTTTAGAATTGTTCTATACTGTATTTTGACTTGTATTGGCAATTTTTAAGAATTATTTTACGCAAAATTTTTGCCATGTTAATGTGGGTTGTTTTTTTAATAGAAATAATTGGTTGATACTTTTTTCGAGTTTATAGAGCTTGAGACTATATGGGATAGGAATCATAGTGTTTATGTATATCACATTATATTGTTGTATGTTAATTTTTGTAAAATTGGTAAACATTGGTTAATTACAGTTTTATTTTATTTGTTTTCATAATATTGCTTCCGTGGAAAAAGTTTTCTGATTTTGGTATACAATCTTTTTTATTTATAAATAAATAAAAAGATAGTATTAAGTCTTTAACAGACGTCACAGACCGCTAGTAGGTCCTTCTTGTTCGAATTAACAAAAGTGCTAATAGTCAGTTCTTCAAATTGTCAACCGTTCAATAGAAAAGTAGTTTCAAAGTTGTCATTTCGTAATCCAGTGATATAATAAATAAACTTCTTCATTACTGTAATTAATGATTGAAATTTTCAAAACAGGATATGTGTGCAACCAAAAAACTATGCCCATATTGGTACATATGCCCAATGGTCAATACCATGTTCATGGAGTACGTGATATTAACGTATTATGACGGATATCAATGGATCCCTATTTCAAAATTTACGTCGAGCTTTTATTCTTATACTTTGCGTTTGATGGCAAAATACTTTGTGCAAACTTTATGAAGGTTAAGAAATAATATACTGCTATGAAAGTTATTAACATATTTATTTCTATCTTCCCGAATATCTGACAATGGTGCTCGGTTGACTTCATTAACAAGTTATAGTCAAGAATGTTGGATTTTAGCATTAGTCCAATGTTGGTGGCCACTAGTAGTGAGTAGTATCAATTGTTCATAACTATCAACTTGGTTTCTATAGCCTACGTGATATTTCTGCTTTCAATTTAATGACTAAATATCTATGGCCGCTTATTTCCACTATATTTCTTCTTCTTTTTAGGTCTTGGGGCTGTTCTTCTCCATTTTCATCGGAAGGTTTCGCTCCACCTTTCTTGGGTCGTTATTGCTTCTCACTACCCTCTTCCGTTCAAGCCTTTGTTGTTCAATCCTCGTTGTTCCGAGCAATGCTTCAGCATTTTACGTTAGTACTAGACCCCGTAGTTGTTTGTTGTTCCATATTGAATTATCCAGACACCCTTCTATAATTTTTGCTCTTAGCAGTTATTCTTCCACTTCTTTCCCCAAATATTCGTAACTAGTTTGGTTGTTTCCCTGGTTTTTAAATTGCATTACTTGTTCTATTATTACGTTGTCTTCTACCATATATTTCTAAAATTTTCAGTTTATGAGGCATTGCACACCAAAACTGCAGAAAACTTGTGTCGTGTTTGTACTTTATGATATCAACGGCATTGTACTGGTGAAAATGTACAGGTTGTTCAACAAAGAATACATGAGAATCATGATATAAGAATACATATCTGCTTTCCTGGCTCGCCCTTTCTGTTATACAATAATTTAATTTTGTAACATTTTTAAAAGTGTACCATTATGACCTTTTTAGACCACATATACTTTTTTCTAGGTAACATAATGGGTAAATAGAAGACTGTTTATTATGATTTCGTTGGCATTAACCAATTACTATTCAAAATAAACACAATTCGTAAAAATATTGCATTAATAATCAAATAATAAGTTATGTAAGTATTGCTCTTAAAAGCTATTATAGAGAGAAATATTCGATACAATCAACATCAAATAGGTATTTCCAATTATCATTGTTACCTTCGGCTTTGAATAATTATAGTACCAATCGATAGATCGCATCGCTCTGATTCCGCTATTCATGACAACGCTATGTTGTATGGTAATCTCAGGTGTCGAAATACCTAGAATTTCGAAGTCTAATAATGCCCAAATTCGTGGAAAAGTCATGTCATATATCAATGAATATGCTTAACTGCGATGTTACTACAGTATAGACTTTGGTTAAGATAATCGCTTTTCATAAATTTGATGTATTAATTTTGAGATATTGAAAAACTGTGTTTTTGTTTATCGTGGCATGTATACTACACACTATATTAATTGGGTAGCACGATCCAATAAAAAATAATAATGAATAGATATTAGTCAAGTTGTCATCATCGGTTTTGAAATTGACAGTTTCAAAATATGCTGTTTGATGGGCCATTTCTAGCAAACGTCTGTTATTGTGTCGATACTAAATATCTTATATACAAATACCGTTAAAATCAAATGAGCGGCCTGTTTTAATGCTATGAATGAATGAATAAATATTTCACAGCCACCTAAAGCAGTTCAGATTTTTGCTTTTAAAGCTAAATAAATTCTAAACTATTTATGTTAGACCCCTAAATACCTTCATAGGAAATATAACTTTTACACTATTTAAACTACCGTTTCATTAAAAAAAGGAGTGAGTTTGGTGTGGTACTCCTTTTGTGGACACCTGCATAATCCAAAATAATTTTATTCTGTGCAACATTTTGACCCTCTACATGATCAAATAAATTTTTTTTAAATGTTTGCTTTGCTTAGCTGCAATCTTCCACCCCCAGAAAGATTGCGGACCCTGTATTGTTGACATTAGCAATTGCAATTATTTTTCACTTAATTTAGAGTTATATTTACTCATAATTCAATTTGTAGATAATTTGTACATAGCGACTAAAATATCTGACGTTAATTGTATTTAGTTGATTAATTGGTTCATAGGTACATTAAATAATATTCTACGTGCACATATTTGATATAATGTTATAGGTTTGATATAATGTTAATTTATATGCCTGCTAAGTTCCTAGTAAGTAATAAATTTCTTTTGTTAGACCAGGTTTTTGAAAATTGTTTTTGAAAATCAAATAGATAAAAAAATTAAGTACACAGGATGTTCCATCAATGTGTAATACCTTTTGTAACTCTGTTATCCTTCGGAATACAAATTGAAAAGATAATAGCATTTCAGAAAACCTTGTTGACCTAAACTTTTAGATCTTAGCAACACATGCCTGAAGTTAGCACCTTTCTCCCAATTTTGCAACTCCAAATTATACCGAATTGTTTCATATTTGTTCCAAATTGATATATCCCATAGTTATTGAACTATGGAATATATCAATTTGGAACAAATATGAAATAATTCGGTGATGATAGAGATGATAAAAACCACATTTTTCAAAATGGTTTTTTTTTAATTAATAATTTCACGACACAATTCTTTTTCATAGTACAGAAATTAAATATACGCAGTTTTTTCTAAATTCGCATTATTTATAAAAATCGCATTTCGATTTTTTTTGAAATAATGGTTTCGAGGTTTTTCGATTGGCTCTAAATCGATTTTTCGATCGATCAGGACCTTTTCAATATTTTTTCGTTAACCAGATTGTTCATGGTTTCATATTAAGAAAAATTTACACTGAAGAA
Organism: Diorygopyx duplodentatus; assembly: GCA_033557515.1. NCBI lineage: Eukaryota > Metazoa > Arthropoda > Insecta > Coleoptera > Scarabaeidae > Diorygopyx > Diorygopyx duplodentatus. The sequence goes on along the minus strand of JAWQRJ010002051.1, from coordinate 2,335 downwards.
TACTACTAATGATTGCTATCACTATACAGGCTGTTGAAAGTTGAGTGTGCATTATTGCTAACGTTTTTATTATTGGAGCTACGACATCGGCCAAAAGGGCACTTTTGTAGTATTTTTATGTATAATATGATAGTTAAAATAAAATAAAACAATTGAGCATCAGGCTTTTGAGTTATTCGCAAAAATAACATTTGTGGAGCATCCTGTATATTCTTGCATTTTTAAGGCTAACTAACAGGCAAACATTCTGAACAGTTTAATACAAGACTATCCTAAAATTGAAAATAACGAAGTTATAATAAATGATAAGATCTGGTAAAAGGAAAATTTAACACTGTTTTGTGCTAACATTAGAGCTAGTAGTATCGCCAGATAAACATTTTTCGCAAGGTATTCCATACAAATTGTTCTTGAAAAATCAAAATAATTTAACATTTTTTTATTTTTGTGTTTTTATACAGAAGTTTAATTGATAAATGAACTGATACTAGACAAAACCGCTAACTAATCGTCTAAAAACACCTTTTTTTCAAATAACGGCGTTTTGTAAGAGTTCGTCATGGACACTATTAGTCTTATGGTAAAATAGCTAACTTGCTTATTACTTAACAGTATGCGGCAATTAATGTTTCCGATCTTTAGTTAGCAAGAAATGTCTCGAAAATATGAATTGTTCGTATGTAAAGCAATTAGGTTTGGAGAAGGTGGTGAACTTCACCATCCTATCTTGCGAACTGTTATTACTTTATGTCTAATTATTAATAAGACATGCTATAATTCATTTGCGGTGGAGCGGTGTTGGTTAATTCTTAATTTCAACGGTTGAGTTGTAGAACCCATACATATACACTTTCTAAAAGATACACTTTCTTGTTGTTGGATTTCTAACAATAATTTTATATGTATTTTCATCGTTAGGGGTGGAAAAATAATGCAATGAATTAGTAACAAAATGGCATAACCAACTCAAAAGCAGTGAGGACACAAAGAACAATTTATTATCAAAAAATTCTAAAACACCCAGAATTTATATTCTATCTAAAATTTATAAAGAAAACATACCGTATAGAGCAATAGTATGTGCGATTGATTCACTAACACAACGTGTGGAAGAATTTCCATTTGGAGTAGGCTTTGAAAAAAAAAGACACATCTTTGATTGATCCGAACTGACATTAATAACTGACATTTAAAAAATTATTAATGACATTCCTCAAATTAAACAATATTAATAAGGTGAACTAATAATAACGGCAATCAAAAAATGGTAAAAATTTTGAAAAAACGAATTAATATTAAAATTGAAACATTAACGAATTCTTAGAAGGGGTAAAACTACGTCTGGAATCAACGTATTTTAAATACGAAAAAAAATCGTATAAACAAATATATGGATGTGCTATGGGTATTCCTTTGTCAGCAACAATAGCCACCAACCTGGCAATGGAATATGTAGAAGACATTATATATTTAGAAAAGTTAGAAAAAGAAAAACCAACTTTTTATCTTAGATACAAATATTAATATACAGTGTGTCCCAAATTCAATCCTCGCCATTGGCATATCGGAAACTATAACACTTACAGGGTCGGTTAAATGGGGAAATTTGTAGCAAATTTTCTGCTGAATTTAAATCCGCGGAGAAATCACGGCCAACTCCAAACGTTTTCGAGAAATTTCGAAAAATCTTAAATTGACCGATTTTTAATTTATGAAATATTTCAAATGGGGGGAATCGCATTGTTTTGTAACTTGCACATTGTACAGGCAACTTTTTAAGGAGAATATCATGGCGTAATTAGTTTTTTTCTTGATCTTTTAATTTAGGCTACATAGTAACTTACTTTTGTTTTTCTTATGGACGCCATATTGGATTTATACAAATTTGAAAGCTGTGTTTTGTCCCCTTTCCAATGATGTACCATAACGCAACATTTATTGTTGACTTTTCGTTTTAAACGAACATTTTGTTTTTTTCACCTAGTAGGCCATGATTTATTGTAACGACAATTGACAATAGCAGATAAAGTGAGACGATAAAAATTACAATATTGGTCTTCATCCTTTATGAATGCAGTTATGTGTATTTGTTTGTTAGAAGTGCATGTTTTTTTGACATACATTTCAACTCAATTGTACGTACGGTAGGTATAACTGAGTGTAAGACAGAACATTACAAAATAAAGGAAATAAGATATTTTAATAGCAATTAAGTAATAATCAAACTAAACAAACTAAAATAAAAGTTGAAAGTGCTAACCATTATTAGCAATGCACAACTTTGTTCGGTACATTACGTGATTTGCAGCTCGTCTTAAAGTATGTTTATTAATAC